>RXON01003309.1:0-29616 GCA_009667805.1 Leptobrachium leishanense
TTCAATCCCAGCGATCACCTCTCCAGTAAGTGTCCTTGGGCAAGACACCTAACGGTACATACTCGCCACCCAGGACATACTTGAAAACAAGAGAAAACTCAATGTATCTTTCCTGGTAAAATCCTTTCTCAAAATAAAAAAATAAAAAAAAGTATGTATGCCCACGATGATCCATCAATAAAAATATGCTCTTACTCGTTTATGGAACCCACACATATTATATACCGTTTTTCTCACCATTAAATGGAATTTATAAAGATACCATTATTTTCATCCTATCCTATAATGCAGTGGTTCCCAACCGTGGTCCTCAAGTACCCCTAACAGGCCAGGTTTTAAGGATCACCTTGGGGAAATGCAGACAAAATCCTGCAATCACTGAGTAGCAAATCATATCACCTGTGCTGTGCTTCAAATATCTGGAAAGCCGGGTCTGCTATGGGTACTTGAGGAACGCGGTTGGAAACCACTGCTATAATGAACTATGTAAGAAAATTCTGAAATATGTTGAAAAAAATGGAAAAAACACTTTTTTTCACTTTTGACCCCCAAAACCTACAAATCGCCAAAAAAAAAACCCGGCTAACTAGTTTCTAAATTTTGTCCTGAGTTTAGAAATACCCAATGTTAAGGCTGGGGTCAGACGAACGCAGTGCGAACGCGAGTGCAGCCGCACTTTATCACGGCCGTAGTAGCAGCAAATGACGACCAATGATGGGCAATATACGAAGTACGGCCGCACGAAAGTTCGGCCGGGCAACGCAAGCGGCAAACAAATGCATTTTTTCGAGAAGGTGAAACCGCTAGTACTGACGTACAGAGTGCGCTGCGTCCGCTAGCGGCGTGTGTGCGTGATTAGGAGACGCTGCTAATGTCCGGCCTACATAACGTCCAGACGCAAAAAGGGTTTTATTGATGATCCGTACAAAATCACGGACGAAAATGCGCATTGTATGACCGATATCGCGTATTCCGTGAAAAAATACGTCCATTCGTTCGAACGCACTTTTTCACGGACAATGCGAAAAATGCGTTCGTCTGACCCCAGCCTTACATGTCTTTGCTTTTTACCCCTTCACACTGTGACCTTTCCAGTGATGTCTCTTATTTTTTTTTATTCCTGCCGTTCAAGCACTCACCCAGCTGTGTTAGAGGAGAGTTTGAATCTGACGTCATCGCGCCCAGGGATGACATCAGTGCGACAGTCGAGGTTCTTAAAACCAGAAGTTTGAATTCAAAAGGTATTCAGACCACTGCAAGACCCCCGGACAGAGAGGTAAGTATAGGGAGGGAGGGGGGTTAGAGGACATGACATACGGGATACGTCCTTGGTCTTAAGGGTCTTTTTATATCCAGGACGTACCCTGTATGTCATTGGTCCCTATGGGGTTAATATAAAGATTTTACACAAAATAAAATGGCGCACGTCTTAACCGTTATTTTAGACTGTTCATTTATCTAAGGGGTCATTCAGTGAGCATATGTACAAACAACAGTAAAGATTCCCATTTATGCAACTACAGTGAACCTTGACTGTCCAAAGAAGCAAAATTCCACAACGGCAGAAATTTCTTCAAACAAAGATAAACAAGAGCACCACCGTTAACCTGAAAAAAAAGTGAACTTTGTATATTCTCAACCTAAACTAATATCTAAGATTTTGTCAAAATCACATCCATTTATCAAAACAGAGATAAAAAAAATTACTTTCTTCACATGCAGGAGAACGGAGGAGGGTGAAATTAGACATCAGTGTGCACAGAAAAAATGTGTAGATGCCTTGGGTTAAACTAGGGTTGTTTCTCAGACACCACTTAAAATTACTGATATTTTCAGATACTACTCATGGTTTCACAAATGGTTTAGTTAGTTTAGGAGTCAGAGGTTTAAGGTTACGGTTAGTCTTAGGAGTTAGGTTTAGGGTTATTTTTTTATTAAAAGTATTTCCTTAACAATATATTATTTCCTGCCATCTCTCTGGCATTACGGAAGGTAGGGCAATTTTTCAAATACTGGTATCATCTAAAACCCATACACCTGCATTGTTTTCTTGATATGCAGGCCTTTCTTTTAAAGAGGCAACTTTTTTCTAAACTTTACCGCATTCAACCTTCAATATTCATATTCATCCGCAAGTCAGAAATGTAAGTCAATGTTATATTAAGTGAGCCAAAGAGCCATGTACAAAGTCATTCTATGAATATCCAACTTGTTGGCTCGATTTCATTCTATTGCGGATTATAGAAGCTTAGTTTTTGTGTTCCACAAGTGTTAGTCTTTTCTGGGAATTGTTGGCACACTTGTCATTTACCACATATCTGAACGGTTAGGCCAGTGCTACTAATTTACCTAAAATAATTAAGGTTGGAGATTGTTGGTAGAAAACTTTATTTGCTTAAATACTTTTTATACATTTCCAAGCATTGTTTTTTTGTTTGCCTGCAAGTATCATGTATGTAATTGAATTGGTCACTACACAATGACTGGGAGTTGTCCCCTTGAGATAAATAGTAAATTGAATTAGCCTTGCCTCTAGGCAAAGTTATAAGACTCAGCAGGGGGACATTGAAACCTTTAACATGACAATGACTGCCAGGCAGAGCCAAGTTGAACCCAACTCAGTGAGTGCTAGGATCTCTGTCTTCAGTGAGTGGTTATTTTCCACTTTACCACATCAATAGGTTTATCAGTCAACACTATTTTGTGTAACTGTACACTTTATCTGTTGCTGTATAGCCTAATACAGAAAGTCAGGTTATGAGGCTGTTAGGCTCAGGTCAGGCGAGCGCAGTGATCACGTCCGTGTTGCCGCACATTTTAACGTCCGTGGTAGCATACAATTATGATCAATAGAGACCCACACATGAAGTACGTCTGCATAGAAGTGCGGACGCACAACAGACGCGGCAAACGGACGCAAGTTAGGCAAGAACGTCAAACCGCTAGAAAGGACGTGCAGAGTGTGCCACGTCCGCATAACTTTGTGTGTGAGTGATGGAATGTAGTCAGACGGACTGCATTTTTGATGTCCAGCATTTTTGACGGACAAAATGGTTTTTCACATTTATTTTATTTCCCATCTACATCAGTCAAAAAAAATAAAAAACAATAACAAAAACGGACTGTGTGGCCACTACCTTGTCGTCAGTCAGAAAGTACGTCCGTTGTGCACAGACGCACAGTCCACTGAGAATGCGCTCGTCTGACCCTAGCCTAAATAAATAATTGCATTTCTAAAACACTTTTTTTTAATTTTCTTTGCCTATAAGTGTCTCCTATTATTGAGTTTGTGCACTACACAGTCCTTATAATTGTGTGTTGTCATGTTGCCAACTAAAAGCAGATAAAACTAACATTCCAACATAGCCTCCTTGATAATGAGATGTACAGTATATTTAACTAGCCACCCATGCTACAAAGACTCTGCAGGGATGCATTAAGTTTGATGCAAGAAGTTTTTAAAATGTCAATGACTAAAGGGCAGAGCCAAGATGAAACCTTATCAGTGAATCCAGGGTTTTCTGACTTTTTCCCACCTCCTCAAACCACCCCACCACCATAATCTCTCAAATATTCTATTCTACTCCCTGCTGGAATGACTTTGCAAAACTGATTCAATCTTTAGTAAACTAAAGCTCCATATGTTGTGATCTGAGAGTGAACAGAGCATTGGTGTTATCAATACAGTTTACAAAGTTCCTACTAAACACAGTGTCAGCATGTTCCATAATCTCATAAAATGCTTAACAGCTGTTGGTGTAACACCATATACTTCAGTATCTAACAGATTCTGGTTTAGATAACTTTCCAAACACAAATACACAATCAATAAACAAACCATAATATAGTTTGATCATTTATTTGCATGTTATAGTCCGCCAAAAACATTCTCTACTTTGATACCATATTACCGTATTGTCTCCTATTTTACCCTAACCCCCATTCTGCTCCTCCTAATCTCTCAATACCATCTCCATGAACATCCTTCCCTGAATTAAAACAATTATATATATATATATATATTTAATACATAGTAATCACCATTGTGTCTTAAATCCTCTGGATCTATGGCTTTCTATCTCTCTACCTATTACCCATTCTATGATCAGCAAAATATTTCCAGGGAAAAAATATGAGACTGCAAAATGATCATTTTCTCTGGTTTTACTATTTATAGGTGTTTGAGTAAAATTAACGTTTGTATTAAAAACTACTGACCACATTTCTCCCAAACTCCAAATCTAAATTTTTCCATTTTGTACATTATTTAAAAAAAGGACAAGTGATCAAAATTCAGACTTTAACCCCATACTGACCAGGCGATTTTACCATTGTCTTTCCGGAAGTACCCACTGCTGTTTTTATATTTCTGCACTGTTTGGGTTTATCTCCAATTCTCCTCTTACTCTTTTATGGAACCCACACATATTATATACTGTTTTTCTCGCCATTAAATGGACTTCCTAAAGTTACCATTATTTCCATCACATCATATAACTTAATATAAAAATTTTTTAAGAAGCCAGACCGACGCGGGACCCCGACCAGAGTGGTGAGTATAGAAAGGGAGGGGGAAAAGGACTACTGACGTACATAGTACGTCCTTTGTCCTTAACGGGACTTTTTTCCAATCTTTTGGGATTCTGTAGTGCAATGAAAGCAAGTTCATATTAATTTTTCAACAACCCAATACTATTCTAGTTATGAAAAGTACAGAAATCAATATTTGGAAAAATAACCCTATCAATCACAGCTTTTCTGTGTCTTTGTAAGGCCTTGATCTATTTCTCACATTCCTATTGAGTGACTTTTTCAGGGTTAGTCAGAGAGATTCAAAATGTCGCTGCACATTCGGTGGCCTTTCGTTCCTTGCACTTCGGGGCGATTCGACGATTCTAGTTTGCCGACCATGCGGTGTATTCAGCAAGCACCACAGGGCCCCCCGTAGTGCAGGCAAAACCGGCCACAAACCTGCAGAACGCTCACCGAACACTCACCAAAAACCTGCAGAAACCGCGGAAAAACCCAGCTGAACACGCCGGAAAAACCCGACGAGCTGCCGATCACAGTACAGAGCAGGCCTGATAAACCCAACAAGCAGACGAACGTGGTAAAAAAAAGTGTGCTTGAAAGTTTCAAAATTTAAACGCTGTTTGCAAAAAACCTACTGAACGAAAATGTCTGGAATTTACATATAAGATCCAATGAATGATAATAAAAAGGTCTGCTTAGGAAAATTGAAAAAAAAACTTTTTTTAAAAAAAAAAAAAAGAAAAATAATTGCCGCGAAAATCCCGAAAAATGCCTAAATGATCCTAAAAAAAAAAACTATAAAAGAGACTTTTTACAGCAGAATAAAATAATAAACGGTTTATTAGATATTGAATTAAAACCGGAATATTTTTAACATTGAAGCCTATGGGATTCGCCAGAATAAACTTGCCGAATTAGACCACCGAACAGCAGGGCATTTCAGCAACGTTGCTGTTCGTTGTTCTCTGAATAGATGAACCATTGCTTCTCTATGGGGATTTCACTGCCCTCGAACAGGCACCGTATGTACAGTCAATTCGCCAAAATTTGGCGAACTGCCTGCTCTCTGAATAGCCGAATGTCCCCGACATTTCTCCGTACGCTGAAATTCAGTGTCCAGTTACATTTCGCTGACATTTCGGATCTCTCGGAATAACCCTGTATGTCAGTCATGACACAAAATTTCAAGCAGCTCAAATTTTTCCAAAGGCTTGTGAATAGTCATCTTCCTCTTGATCACGTGTCAAATATTTTTAATGGGGTTCAGGTCTGGAGACTAAACTGGCTCTGACAGGTTCTTGATCTGGTGGTCCACCATCTACACCTTAATTGACTTGGCTGTGGGTTAAGGAATATTGTCCTGCTGGAAAAGCCATTTCTCAGACTTGAACATTGTCATAGCAGAAGGAAGCAAGCTGTCTTCCAAGATAACCTTGTATGTGACTTGAGTCATGCTTCTTGACAAACATGAATCTGCCTGATTCCAACTTGGCTGAAGTAGAAAGAAAGACGATTTCTGACAAATACAGGAGGATTTGAGGGCACTAATCCCATGGAACATAAAATCTAGATATAAACCTATAAAAACAGATATTTTTGGTAGTAACTTCAGTAGTTAATACAATATAAAGGTCCTTCATATGAACATGTTAAAAGTCATTTTTTATTCGAGTTTTTAATAGAATTAGTTTTCTCATTTTCATACAAATTCTTATATGATCTTACATTATTATTTCAAACCAAAGCCACACATAAACAACATTTAAGAAGTACAAAAGGATAAAATCTGCATAGGTTTTACCTGAAACTTATTTCCCCACCCAGTTCTTTTAACCGGGTATCATTCAATAGATCTGCCAAGTTTTTTAAAGTTAAATGTGGGTGTTCTTGGGGTCCCTGATGATTTATTTTGATTGGAAATTTAAAAGAATTGCTAAAAAGAGCAGGGAGAGCTATTATTCCAAACATTAGAAGAGACAGATATTATTGATTTCCCTTTCAGGCTGGGGTCAGATGAACGCAGTGCGAACGTGCGTTTAGCCGCACTTTATTATGGCTGTGGTAGCAGCAAATGACGTCCAACGCAGGCCCACACACGAAGTACGGCCGCGCAAAGTAAGCGGCAAATGAACGCCGAATCGCTAGTACTGACGTACAGAGTGCGCTGCGTCCGCGTAGCGGCGTGTGTGCGTGATTAGGAGACGTCAGACGCTGCTCATGTCCAGCCAACACCCAAAGTTTCCTGATTTGGATCCGTAAAAATAACGGCTGAAATTGCGCATCGTATGACCGCTATCACGTCTTCTGCGAAAAATGTGTTCAGACGCATCAACGCACTTTGACAGTAGACGTGAAAAATGTGTTCGTCTGACCCTAGCCTTATTTCTGTCATCTAATTTCTTCCAAGTAAAGTACAACTAAAATAGTTTTTGAAAAATTTAAATTGTTAATCCAGTAATATGTGTATTTCGAATAGCACTAATTTGCATTATTGTATTGTATTATTACAGTCATTAAGTCACAATTTCAAGTAAACGCCTCCCTATATGTTGAGTGGAATTTCAGGAGCATTAAATAGCACTATGAAATATAAGGATTACATAGTAGGGGTTATTCACTAAATACCACGCTGTCAATGAAACAACTTTGGTGGAGCCAGTATTTTTTGAATCTTCTATTTAGGGAACTGCCATCATAGTTCTCTGTACTTTTCACCTTCTATTCATTATAACTCCTGCTGAAGTTGTGTGGTGTAGCTCTTATCATAAGGACTTTTCACCACAATTTTGCTTTTAACAGTAAATAAACCTTTTTTTCAGCTTTGTTCGCCATTATTTGCAGCAAATTCACTTGCTGTTGTTGAATTTTCTTGTGGTTATCCATTGTGCAGCATAGTCACAACTGCAGTGATTTTTACCCTTGTGAGGCATATCCAAGGTGAACATTGGCAATTAGTGAATCTTACTATATATATATGTAAAATTTAATGTGGAATGTTTCTTTTAAAGATTCAATAAGTTACTTCCAAGTGTTGTGATTTATTTAGAATATCGTTAATTTGGGTGAAGACTAAACATATAGGCCCAAGAAAAGTTTGTTAAAAAAAAAAATCTACCTTATTATATATGGTTTGTGCTTTTAAACATGGAGATAGAAATATATTGTTACGGGTTACACTCCATTCAGACCCCTTCATTATTTCACATTGGTTATGTTGCAGCCCTATGCTAAAATTGTGAAAATTTGTTTTTCTCATCCAGCTTAATAAATTTGCAATGTTTTAAAAAAAAAAATCAGAATTTTTTTGCGCCGAGACGTTATAGGGCTTTTAATGTAGATCGATGTGAAAAATAGTAATTTCGATTATTTTCCAGTCGCAGGCTTTCATCTTTCACAAGTGATCAAATGCTTTTGGCAGTAGTAGTTTCTAGATGCATGTAATATCATTATTTAATGCACATTTACACTTTTCTTCAGTGGGAAAAGGAGCGATAAAAGGGAATTTGAAATGGTTATAATTTAATTTTTTAAATGCTGTAATAAAATTGACAGCCCTCTGGTAAGGAAGATATCTCCTAAACAAAAACGTCACCACGCTTTAGCACTTAGGGATACTGGGGCCTAATTATTCATAATCCTACTCAAAATTCTTGTTTGTTTAAAGAATTTTACACAGCTTTATATAATCACTCCTCGACTCCTATTGTATCTAATACAGAACCTTTGCAATCCATTTCCGAGTTTTTGGATATATGTGCTCTATCTGCCCTGAAGGGATTTCACCCTTGATTCCCCTCCCCTACACGGTTAAAACATCCAAAAGCCTTTATGTATCTAAATAATAAGACTCATGTTTTACGCAAGATAACTGTAGTTTAAAAGTTTGCGCATTCTCTTTATTATCTTTGCAAACAGCTCACGGCCTTGCACACTATGTCCTAGTATTCTTACCCGCCAAGGCAGTAATCAGCTTAACTATAACACATAGAAAAGACCGGTCACTGTGTCCGTACAGTTGAAACCATAATATGAACTTTAGAATGTGTATTTCTCAGAACTTCTGCAAGCGTTTACGTGTGAAAGCAACAAACAATAATTTGTTTATGCCGCATGAGATATGTTACCTCCGCCTCAGTGTGTCACGACTGATTAATGTGGTATTTTGTATATGTTGCAAGATGTATGACGTATATTGCTTTTCCACTTGCGTAAGTGGTTTTTACAATATAAAGCTAGCGTCTTGAAAATATTAAAGCAGAGAGATTTTACCAACTGAGCATCGGTTATCTGTCTGTGTTCTTTCTGGTCCATTCTCTCTCCCAGCGCTGGACGAGTGTTTCCTCTACCGAGTGTCCATCCCACCAAAGGGTCAAGCGACCAGTTAACCCCTTCATGCCCTATCAGACTCCCAGAGAGAGAGGTTGGCTGCTCCTGTATCGAATGAGGAGGTTCTGCCCATGTTGGCAACGTTAGCACCTAATAGTTCACCAGGCACTGATGGTCTCCTGGCATCTTACAATATGACGTATGCTCAGCTTTTGACACCCCGGTTATGCACTTTATTTTCTACAGTCTTGGAGGGTGCCCCTATCCCTCAGGACTCTCGTTTGGCAACTATAGATGTCATTCCTAAGCCTAATAAAAGCCCGTAGAAGTACATCAATTCGACCCATTTTGCTCCTTAACACTGATATAAAATTTATTGCTAAACCTCTTGTCTTACGTCTTAGTCTGATTATGCCATCTTTGATATATACGGACCAGGTTTGTTTTATAATAGGATGTCACAAATACAAAAATACCAGATGCACATGTACCCCGGTCTAGAGGATGGGTGTCTTCATGAGCCTTCAGCGGTGGTTTCGCTGGATGCCGAGAAGGCATTGACTGCATTGAGTGGCCTTATCCTTTTCGGCTACTGGAATATATAGGACTCCCGTAGCAATTTAAAACGGCTGTGGCAGCTATGTAAGAGACTCCTAAGCACAGATCTCTATCCCGGGGGAGAGCTTCTAGCCGTTTGGGATTGATAATGGGACAAGACAGGGATGTCTGCTGTGGCCTCTTTTGCTCGCTCTTTCTTTGGAGCTGCTTTTACCAGCATTGCGGGCAAACAAGGTGATCACAGGGGTGTCAGCGGCACAGGAGACATTTAAATTATTGGCTTACGCTGATGACCTTTTACTCACTGACGTCCCCTCCATATCTATACCAGCTCTGGTTAAGACTTTCTCACTTTTCATCGTTAAGCTATAAAATTAATGTTCAAATGTAGGAGGTGATGTTCTTACATACTCCATCCCAGGAAATTAACCAGCTGACAAATCAATTTGGGTTTAAAAGCGTGGAGACCATTATTACTTTTCTGGGTGTCAGAATAACTAAAGAACTTTCTAATCTGTATGATAGTAATTCTCTTTTATTTTTTTTCACCAGATACGCAGGAATTTGGAAGTTTGGGGCAAACACAATCAGGGTTATTCAAAGAGAATCTAAAAGTCAATGCACGTTCGGTGACTTTTCGTTCTCTTCAATTCAGTGCGATTCGGCGATCCTATTTCGGCGAGCCTACAATGTATTCAGCTTGCACCACAGGGCCGTCATAGTGCAGGGAAAAGCCGTTGCAAACCCGACGAACACTCACCGCGAAACCCGGCGAACGCTCACCGCAAAACCCAGCGAACGCTCACCGAATCCCACAAAAACATCTGGATTAACCGCGCCGAACACACCAGAGAAACCCGACTAGCCGCTGGTCGCAGCGCAGAGCAGCCACCGGAAAAACCCGACGCGCAGACGAAAGAGGTGAATAAAAAACACAAAACAGTGCGCATGAAAGTTGGAAAATGTAAACGCCGTTTGCAAAAAACTACTAAGCGAAAATTTACATATAAGATCCAATAAATGATAATAAAAAGGGCAGTTATAGTAAAAAGAAAAAAGATTTAAAAAAAACAAAACATGTTTTGCCCAAAAAATCCCAAAAAATGCTAACAGATCCTAAAAAAATCTATAAATTAAATATTATATTCTGCAGTAAAATATCACTTAAACAGTTTATTAGATATTATATTAAAACGGGAATATTTTTAACATTGAAGCCTATGGGATTCGTCTGAATAAATCTGTCGAATGAAACCACCGAACAGCTGGGCATTTCGGTAACTTTTCCCTACTGTTTGGTGTTCTCTGAATAGACGAAGCATTGCTACTCTATGGGGAGTTCACTACCCTAGAATAGGCACCGTATGTGCAGGCAATTCGCCAACATCTGGCGAACTGCCTGCTCTCTGAATAGCCGAATGGCCAGGAAAGGTAACCGTACGCTGAATTTCATTGTTCGGTTACCTTTCGGCCACAATTCGGCTCTCTATGAATAACCCTGAATATTTCATGGATTGGCAGGATTCATTGTATCAAGTTGATGGTGTTATCAGAACTTCATTCTGCCCTTTTGTATCCAGACTATCCTTCTTGCTGTCTGTACCAGGCATGTCCCACAATCTGTGGCTCTTCTTAATTCTTTTGAGGCACTTTCAGAGTGTAGTGGTAAGACGGATGTAGGCTCAGACACCATAGTTGAGGAACCACCATCCACTATGCCTAAAAGGTATGCAGGACTGCAACCAAGGACAAAAAGGAAAAGGTGGGACTTGATAGAAGGCAATTGTTGCTGGGTGATTCTATCATAAGAGGTGTTGAGCTGGAGAGTAGTGGTTTGGGGAGATGTCTTCCTGGGGCTACTGCTCGTAGAGACAAGAGACGTATTCTCAATATTGTCAAACAAGCAAAGCAGCAAGGGGAAGTGGACGTTCTAGTCCATCTAGGGACAAATGACTTGGCTAGCAATGAGGTTTCTGAGATTAAGGAAGATTTTTGTGTTCTTGGAGGTGAAATACAGCAGATTGCATCCACTGTGTCATTCTCTGAAGTTTTGCCTGTGCATAACATTCAGGATAGGCATATGCGCAATAGGGAATTTAATTTGTGGCTTCGGGAATGGTGTCGGGAGCAAGGATTTGGCTTTGTGTCCCATGATAGCTCTAATTGGAGCAGAAAGGAACTGTATAAAAAAGATGGTTTGCATCTTACTCATAGGGGAATATGTTCTCAGTGAGAAGTTCAAAGGTTTCACAAAGGAATATTTAAACTAGGAGGGGGGGACAAAAGGGTAAAAAAACAATCTGCCCGATTGTCCCCCAAAACTAAATCGGAGGGTGCAAGCAACATGCGAGGTAAAAAATGACAAGCTCAGAGTCGTGTCTATAAATGCTTGCAGTTTAGTCAATAAAATCAATGAACTGGAGGCAATGATGGCAGCTGAAAAAGTAGATTTAGTGGCGGTTACTGAGACATGGTTCAGTGACAAAAATAACTGGGACATAATAATACTGGGGTACTCTTTATATAGAAAAGACAGAGAAGGTAGGAAAGGAGGAGGAGTGGGCCTGTATGTGAAAAACAACATAAAAACGAACCAAATAAAAGTGAGCGAGGTGAATATAGAGTCAGTTTGGGTTACGCTAACATTTGGCAATCATACAGTAGCTCGTGCAGGTGTGATCTATAGACCCCCTGGACAAGTAGAAGAGCTAGATAATCAGCTGGTTGAGGAAATAGCCAAAATGGCAATGAAGGGGGAAGTTATTATCATGGGGGACTTTAATCTTCCTGATGTGAACTGGAACACCAAAACAGCTGGGTGCACCAGGAGTACAAATATTCTAAAATCCTTACTGGGATTATCTCTAACACAAGTAGTTAAGGAGCCGACCCGTAAAGAGGCCATATTGGATTTAATACTCACAAATGGAGGTTTGGTATCGGACGTTGTTGTAGGTGAAAATTTGGGATCTAGTGATCACCAGTCAGTGTGGTTTAATATAAGAACAGGGATGGAGCCGCACCACGCATAAACAAAAAAGTTTTAGACTTTAAAAAAAACTGATTTTTCTGAGTCATTATCAGACTGGAGGAGTTTAAAAGGGAGTCCAGGAGAAATGGGATTATTTAAAGGAAGCATTATTGAAGGCCACAGGAAATTGCATTCGGCTTGTTAGCAAAAACAAAAAAGGGAAGAAACCACTGTGGTACTCTGCAGAAGTGGCCAAAATAGTGAACAAAAAGATAGCATTCAATAATTATAAAAAAACTCAGGCAAACCTATAAAATTAGGCAGAAAGAGGCAAAGCAATTTATAAGAGTTTCCAAAGCACACGCAGAAGAGAAAATAGCTCAGTCAGTAAAAAAGGGGGACAAAACATTTTTTAGATACATAAACGAGAAAAAGTAAAACCAGGATTAGTTAGATTAAAAACAAAAGGAAGGAAGGTATGTAGAAGAGGATAAAAGTCTCGCTGACTGCCTCAATGAATATTTTTGTTCAGTCTTTGCAGAAGAAAAGGAAGGAAAGGGACCTCAGTTAGGAGGAAACACTAAAGAGACATTTACATATGAGTTTACAGAGGAGGAGGTTCTACAGCAGCTGTCTAAAGTAAAGACAAATAAGTCAATGGGGCCTGATGGGATCCACCCTAAATTATTAAAAGAGCTCAGTGATGTAATAGCAAAACCGTTAACAAGGATTGGTTAAATAAATCTGTTAACGGGAGTCGTCCCAGAAGACTGGAAATTAGCAAATGTTGTGCCCATTTACAAGAAGGGTAGTAGGGAGGAATCGGGGAACTATAGGCCAGTTAGTCTTACGTCAGTAGTGAGAAATTAATGGAAACCATGTTAAAGGAAAGGATTGTTGAACATCTAAAAACACATAGATTACAGGATCAGAAACAACATGGGTTTACCTCAGGGAGATCATGCCAAACTAATCTTATTGATTTTTTTGATTGGGTAACAAAAATAATAGACACAGGTGGTGTAGTAGACATTGCTTATTTAGATTTCAGTAAGGCTTTTGATACTGTTCCGCATAGAAGGCTTATCAATAAATTGCAATCTTTGAGCTTGGATTCCAATATTGTTGAATGGATTAGGCAGTGGCTGAGTGACAGGCAACAGAGGGTTGTGGTAAATGGAGTTTATTCGGCGCAAGGTCTTGTTACCAGTGGGGTACCTCAGGGGTCAGTACTTGGACCCATTCTATTTAATATTTTTATTAGTGATATTGCAGAAGGTATTAATGGAAAAGTATGTCTTTTTGCTGATGACAAAGATTTGCAACAGGGTTGACGTTCCTGGAGGGATCAGCCAAATGACAAAGGATTTAGGTAAACTAAAAAAATGGTCGGAGCTGTGGCAATTGAGTTTTAATGTGGATAAGTGCAAGATAATGCACCTGGGATGTAAAAACTCAAGGGCTGAATATAGAATATTTGATACAGTCCTAACCTCAACATCTGAGGAAAGGGATTTAGGGGTCATTATTTCAGAGGATCTAAGGGTAAGTAGTCAATGTAATAGAGCAGCAGGAAATGCTAGCAGAATGCTTGGTTGTATAGGGAGAGGTATTAGCAGTAGGAAAAGGGAAGTGCTCATGCCACTGTACAGAGCACTGGTGAGACCTCACTTGGAGTACTGTGTGCAGTACTGGAGACCGTATCTCCAGAAGGATATAGACATCTTAGAGAGAGTTCAGAGAAGGGCTACTAAATGGTGTATGGCTTGAAGGAGAAAAGTTACCAGGAAAGGCTTAATGATCTTACATGTACAGCTTTGAAAAATGACGAGACAGAGGAGATATGATAGAAACATTTAAATACGTAAAGGGAATCCACAAGGTAGAGGAGGGAGTATATTTAAAAGGGAAACAAAATAGCAAAACAGAGGACAGTCTTAGATTAGAGGGGCAAAAGTTTAAAAAGTAACATCAGGAGCATTATTTTACTGAGAGGGTGTGGATACATTATTATTATTATTATTATTATTCTTTATTTATAAAGCGCCAGCATATTCCGCAGCGCTGTACAATAAGCACAGTATAGGACAGGGTTACAATACATTGAACAACATTTGACAAACAGTACAGGAGGAGATGAGGGCCCTATTCCCATGGGAACTCACAATCTGGGAGAGTTGGGGTTGGAAACAGGAGGAGAGGACTGTAAGGTGAGAGTGATTGATGGTTGCGTCGGTGAGTTGGTGGTAGGCTTCCCTAAATAGGAATGTTTTAAGGAGCGTTTGAAGGAAGAGAAGTTAGGGGAAAGTCTGACAGTACGAGGGAGAGCGTTCCAGAGAGTGGGGGCTGCGCGTGAGAAATCCTGCAGTCTATCATGGGAAGAGGTGATGCGGGGAGAAGCTAGTCGCAGGAACAGTCTTCCAGTAGAAGTGGTAGAGGCAAAAACAGTAATTGAATTTAAGCAGGCATGGGATAGGCATAAGGCTATCCTAAGCAAAAGATAAATCCAGGTAAAGTATCCATGTAATTGGGCAGACTAGATGGGCCGAAAGGTTCTTATCTGCCGACATTTTTCTACGTTTCTATGTTTCTACGATCCGAAAAAAAACCTGACAAAGCCTTTTGTGTCCCTTACCGCTGTCAGTTCAGAAATCTTTGCGAATATGGGATAAGTAGCAGTTTGATGTGAATTATTCAAATATCTTTCACGACTGCTCTCACTGTAGGCTTTCCCACCGGGAATAGATCTTTATATTTTCCAGCGATATGCTGTGTGAGGGATATTACGAATTCAACATTTATTTGTGGATGGAATCCTTTTAAAAGATAAATGTTCCCTGCTTACGAAAAACTATTGTCTCCATCTTCAATCGCGCAGCTATGCAGGGACGTCTAATGTTTTAAAGGCAGTAACGTCTTCAAATGACTTTTTGTTGAGAAACGGCTATACGGAAGCATACCCTGCTGCTTTTATTTACCAACTTTATACACGTAGTACGTCTAGGTTGCTTTGGAAAAGTATGTCTTATATACAGACTTGGGAACAGGATTTACCACAGGAATTGGACCCTATGGATTGGGTAGATATCTGGGAGGCAAACAGAAGAGGTCTCTCCTTGTGTCCAGTTTCAGGACCAGGCTACCAAAATGTTGTTTCGGTGGTATACTACCGTTACTAAGCTTTTCCATAGGAGGTATCCATGACAGACGTTTGCTAGCGGGGATGCGGGGGGGATTTTATTTATATGTGGTGGAAGTTCTTTGGGAATCTGTACATTGCCGGTTTCAAAAAGTTTTTTCTCGTAGGTTTGAAAACGATCCATGAGCTTATTTGTTATCTAAATGTTAAGAAGGGTTTTCTGTATTACCTATTTATGAAACTAGCGCTGGGCTGGCAGCTAGGCTGGTGTTGGCTAGGAGATGGTCTTGTCCGGATACATTTCCTATGGACGTGTTGCTAGCCCGTATTCGTGTGGTACAGGTTTTGGAGGATCTTACTGCAGTTTTACGAGACACCTTCCCTTCTTTTAATAAGAGGGCCCTGGATCACTTACATAGAATCCTGATGGGGAGAATTTGGGAAGGTAATGGGTGACTCCCTGTCTGACATGGTGAGAATTGTGTTTTGGTTTTTTTTGGATGGAGAGATTTGTTGAGATTTTATAGAAATTTATTTGAGAGCATTATCTCTGGTGGTGGTGTTTGAGTAGTAATTTGTTTATTAAAGACAGGAGAACAAAACATATATAAAGAATTTAAAAAAAAATTCTGTTAGTAACTTACTATTCCTGGTTCAGCAGGCCCTTAAAAAGGTACATGATAAGAATTAATTTCTGTTTGTAAAATTAATTGAAATTAAACACTGTATACAGGTAAGTCATTAAATGGACACATTCCTGCAGTGATCCCTCAGTGTGTGCTAATTATCACACCTATACCAGCTCCTTGAACTCTAATCTACAACTGTATTTTTGCTCCAGATTTACCCTCCTGCCAACCACACTCACTATGGGGTCTTTCTGATATATCATTATCTCTGTCTCCAAATGTAATTGAAAAACAAAATGCGGTTGGTTTGTGTTACCTGTTATTTTAACCCATTTTGTAACTGGAAATTCTCAAAGATTCAAGTGGGATATATCTTGGAGGTATCAGTTGGCTATTGAAAGATTTTGAAAAGTTAGCGTTCAATAGGGATTAGTGCCCCAACAGTAGCGTTCAGATGAGTGCTACCATCAGTATAAGTGACTTTAACACATGCCACCCATATTACTTTCCTGACACTAAACCCATAAAAAAAAATCACTTAGCGCATTGGTGACTGTGCTAGATTCCGCTAGCTTACTGTACTTTTCGCTCCCCATGTTAAGTATAGGATGTGCAATCATTAATTATGTTTCAATAAGTAAAGTATTACAAAGTCCTAGTGCTAATTATCGCAGAGATGCGCAAGCCAAAATTTTAGCTACACCTAAAATCTGGTGCCAACTGATTCTACTTTTGCAACATAATTTAGCACCCCCTAAACCACCCTCACCAATAAATCCAATATTCAACTTTCATCCCATGGCAAAAACAGTGGCCCGTTTCACTGCTTCTTGTCTTGGAGCAGAGTGAATTTGGGAACAAATAGTTCCCAGTCTCCCCCTGCAATCACTCCATGGCACTGCACAATCTATGGGCCCTGAAGCACAAATCTCTATAGAGTCCTATTGACTCCAAGAGATGAAACTTGTGTCAGCACTACCATCAGTACTCAAGCAGTTAGCACTCCATTCCAGGGCAAGGTGCAGAATCTTACACTAAAATGGGATGCTATGGGAAAAATCTATTTTAACGTCACCTAGGGCATAGGGCCCGTGATATGTGTTTTATAAATAGATATATGGGTCCATGAGATGATGGAATATTTTAGTATCCTTTATATTCTTAAACAAAAGAACCTTCCAATAGAAGGCAAAAATGAGAACGTGAATTAAAACTTAACATTTATTGAAGTTCAAGACGATAAAAATTAGACCAGTGCACTAGTCATTACACACAATAAAAAATGTAACATGAAAAATAAATCAAAATTATTTATTCTAATTAGCTTGCGCTAGATGAATCCAAATAAAGATGCATAGAATAGCAGTAATAGATAAAATCCCTAGACAATTCAGATATATTTGAGAAATAGTAAAATTTGGTCATAAAATAGACTTAATTCTTTACCATGATGGGAAGTGCTTTAATGAATCATTTATCAATCACATATGAGAGCCATATTGCCTGCAGTCTTGTGATGGTTGCTGATAAATTTCAATTTTAAGCAAACAAAAACAAATTCCCTATTATTACCATTTATGAAATTTCAATAAACCTTTTCCAAGTTTCTTCTCATATATCAAAACTGAAAACAGATGCTGCGCTACGCCATGGCGAGAGACACCAAAATCAGCCACAAAGCAATGTAGCTTTTGTCTATATATATTTTCTTAGACAGACTATTTTATTAGATTTCAAAAGAACTTATAGCCAATCAGCATACAGATACATTTCTACGTCAGAGTTTAACCACACGGTTTAACAAACACTTATTACCTTATAGGGTTTACAAAAATCTTTTTCCTATCTCCCCGCTTCTGCACACATTTTCCTGCACTAAACATAACAGGAAGTCGTCACATCCGCTTATCCGACAGAAGGAATAACTGTCTATGCAGAATTAAAAGAAACATAATGAAGGGGGGGGGATTTCACAGCCCATTTTATAAAACAGGTTTTTCAAGATAAACCATTTATATTTTATATAGGAAATTAAAATCTAACAGTTCCCTGAATCAAATACCCACCATTAAAATACTAGATCAAGGCTCACAAAATCATGCAAGTCCAATACTGCTGAAGATTATATAAAGAAGGTTGATTTCAAGTTCAAGTAGTTATAGTAGAAAAGACATAATATTAATAGCAGGACTAACAGTTGACATAAACACACTTTGTGCTGGTTTACTCGGCAGAGTGTTTTTAGACTCAGTTTCTAAATAGTAATAGATATCAGCATTGTATTTTCCATATAAGAAATAAACCCACCATGGTTGTTACACTTCGCCTGTGTCTCTCCCCAAATGCACTTCTGGAGTTGCACAGGCAGTAACAGGTGTGGAAACCAATTAACCAGTCGTTGTATTTTAGATAACACCCAGGGTAACCACAGATTTTTATTAAACAGATTTTAAATCCACAAATAAATCTGAATTGTCACAAATAAAGATGCATATAATAGCAGTGATTGAAAAAAATACCTAGAAAAATCAGATAGAGAAATATTTGAGAAATATTAAGGTTTGGTTATATAATAGACTTAATTCTTTACCATGATGGGAAGTAATTTAATGAATTATCAATCACTTATGAGCCAGATTGCCTGCAGTCTTATGATGATTACCTGAGTCAAATATCCACCATTAAGATACTGATTGCAAATAATTATAGCAGAAAAAAAACATAATATTAATAGCAGGAATAGTTAACACAATTTAACTATTCCTGCTTTAATATTATGTTTTTTCTACTATAATTATTTGTAATCAGATTTTATCTTAATGGTGGATATTTGACTCAGGTAATCATCATAACACTGCAGGCAATATGGCTCTCATATGTGATTGATAAATAATTCATTAAAGCACTTCCCATCATGGTAAAGAATTAAGTCTATTGTATGACCGAATTTTACTATTTCTCAAATATTTCTCTATCTGAATTGTCTAGGGATTTTTTCTATTACTGCTATTATATGCCTCTTTATTTGGATTCATCTAGCGCAAGCTAGTTAATTAGAATTGATTCATTTTTCATGTTAAATTTTTTATTATTGTGTGTAATTTTTATTATTGTGGTTGCCAAGACCTTTTTTTTTCCTTTATATTCTTCTTTGGAGAATTTTGTGAAAGCGTGGACCATCCTTCTATATATCTATGAATCATCTATTTTGCATACTATCACCACGTAAACCTCAAGCATTTTATACCTGTCTTTGGCTGATATTGATTGAGGTCGAATATATGCATTCGCTACCTAAAAATAAGGGTGATGTAATAACAAAGTATCAATGAAATCATACTTGCACACAAAACAATCTAAACGTACTTCATAATTACTATTTTATGGTCTCAAATAAATTTTCTTTGTGAAGCCAGTAAGGTCCAGAAAACCTTGCAATGACCAATAGGTTTTTTTTATAAGCCTTTTTGTAGAGTTAAAGTTAAAATATTGCTAAAGGTGTGATTTCGCCAAATTCGAAGATGATATTTTTTCCTTCAATCTTTCTATCATATATATATATTTAGAGATACAATCACCTCCATTTCGAACAATCAGTGTATCTCTGGTTAATTAACTTTTAAAGACATTTGAATTTCCAAAATAATTGTTGGATTTCTTGCAGATATCCAAATAATTCCAGTTCTACGTAAAGAGTAGGAAAAATGCTGGGAATGATAGTATTTTGTGTTAACTGCTATTGTAACAGTGGGTGGGAAAGGAGTCTGCCAGGTGAGAGATCATTGGATTACACTATAGTTTAAATGTGAATAGTAGCAGTAGGCAAGCCAATAACAGGTAAAACTATTAGCATACAATCCTGATTAGGAGGGGCTTACTAACTTCATAAAGTTGTGGCCCACCATTCTACTACCACCACTCTTTCAGAATTCCAGTTCCTGCTGGCATTTATCTTGAAGACAACCAGACGACTACTAGACTCTTCCACGACTTACTTTACAATAAATACACTGATATTCTTCATTTAATTGGTACATGTTTTTGGTACACCTTGAAAAAGGGTGTACCAAAGAACAGGACAATGAAGCATCCTTAGAGCAACTTTCAGGTTCAGTTTTGCTGTTTATCTAAGGACACTCAGCACTTCCAAAAAGCACTTGAAAGGAGTTGGGTAAACAAGCCTACATCTGATATATATAAAGATATGGCTAGCCAAGGCTTTTATCCTAACAGTGGAGGCAATGCTCATTCTGGACTAAATCAACAAGATTTTTATACTCAAAATATGCCTAGCTGTTCTGGGATCAACTATCAATCTACTGTGCAGTATGTGCAAACATACTCTGGACTGAAATCAAATTATGATGCATTTGTTTTACAACAGGGAACTCAATTTACACCTCAGGACATGTACTTACCTTCAATGCAGCACTCACAACTTGAGTTTGGAAATCAACCAAATCTAGATGGATGGCAAAGTAGTAATACTTATCAACAGGTTTATTACCAGCAGAGCATTTTACCATTAAACCCCAATCAAGGAACAGGACATATGTTGTATAAATCAACGTCCACTTTTAGTAATTACTACAAAACCCATCCTGGAAACTATATTGTGCTTCCTCAAGCAGACTTCAGCACTGGTCCACAGACTATGGTTGGAACACAAATGATATGTGGAAAAAATGATAGTGTAGTCCCTGAAAATAAAGCGGTGAGTACCTAATAATAATAATAATAACTGAAAGGTATGAAGGTATTTATTGAGCCTTTTACATTTTCAGGTTCCTCTGTTTTTATATGAACATTTTTTTTCTTTCTCTGCGAGGTCTCATTTAGTCAAAATTTTATGCATTCTAACGCTTTTGTGGACTTCTGATTCTATGCAATACATACAATAAATCTTAGGCTAGGGTCAGACGAACGCATTTTTCACGTCGTCCGTGAAAAAGTGCTATCGAACGAATGGATGTATTTTTTTCACGGGATAAGCAATAGTGGTCATACGATGCGCATTTTCGTCTGTGATTTTGTACGGATCATCAATAAAACCCTTTTTGCGTCTGGACGTTATGTTGGCCGGACATTAGCAGCATCTGACGTCTCCTAATCACGCACACATGCCGCTAGTAGACGCAGCGCACTCTGTACGTCAGTACTAGCGGTATCATGTTCTCGAAAAATGCGTTTGTTTGCCACTTTCGTGCGGCCGTACTTCGTATATTGCCCGTCATTGGACGTTATTTGCTGCTACTACGGCCGTGATAAAGTGCGGCTGCACGCGCGTTAGCACTGCGTTCGTCTGACCCCAGCCTTAAGCGTGCAGCTATGTTGTAGGTGTTTACATACTAGCTGTGAGTGAATAACTAGGTATTTTGGTGGGGATTTATAATGTTAGCCATAAAATGCTGAACCTGAACACTTTACTAACTACAATATTCAATTAGTTCATAGTTTTTGGCCAACATTTGAAATAGAGTAATCTAATTTAGCAGTTAGTGAGTTTCCTTTGTCATATATTATTATTATTATTCTTCTTTATTTATAAAGTGCCAGCATATTCCGCAGCGCTGTACAATAGGCACAGTATAGACAGGGTTACAATACAATACATTGAACAACATTTGACAAACATTACAGGAGGAGATGAGGGCCCTATTCCCGTAGGAACTCACAATCTAGGAGGGTTGGGGTTGGAAACAGGAGGAGAGGACTGTAAGGTGAGAGTGATTGATGGTTGCGTCAGTGAGTTGGGTGGTAGGCTTCCCTAAATAGGAACGTTTTAAGGGAGCGTTTGAAGGAAGAGAAGTTAGGGGAAAGTCTGACAGTACGAGGGAGAGCGTTCCAGAGAGTGGGGGCTGCGCGTGAGAAATCCTGCAGTCTATCATGGGAAGAGGTGATGCGGGGAGAAGCTAGTCGCAGGTCACTGTTTGACCTTAGGGAGCGGGCTGGGGTGTATTTGGTGATTAGTGAGGACAGGTAGTGGGGCGCTGAGTTAGTGAGGGTTTTGTAGGTAAGGATAAGGATTTTGAACTTAATTCTGCAGTGGATGGGGAGCCAGTGAAGGGACTCGCAGAGGGGAGCGGCAGAGACAGAGCGGCGGGTGAGGTGAATTAGCCTGGCGGAGGCGTTCAGGATGGATTGTAGGGGGGAGAGGCGGGACAGAGGGAGGCCAGATAAGAGATTATTGCAATAGTCGAGTCGGAGATTACCAGGGCGTGTATGAGTTGTTTTGTGGTGACAGCGGTAAGAAATGGCCGAATTCTGGAAATATTACGCAGTTGGTATCGGCAGGAGGAGGTAAGAGACAGGATGTGGGAGATGAAGGAAAGAGCAGAGTCAAGTGTAACTCCAAGACAGCGAACTTGGTTTGATGGGGAGATGGTGATACCCTCCACCGTGATGGAGAAGTCAGGAGGTGGGGAGGCATTTTTTGCATAATTACGTGTCACTGATTTGTGGTATTTCAACCGGTTATCTGAAGACAGATACAACTAGGGATGAGCCGAACACCCCCCGAGTTCGGTTTGGATCCGTACGCAAACTTTCCAAATGTTCGAATCCGAACACGAACGCAATACAAGTCAATGGGGCTGATTTTTAGAGTGCCCTCCAAGAGGGCATATATGCTAGATATTTGCCATAAAAGGTGTATGGGGGTCCGGGTAGTGCCCTGGGGGACAGGAAACAAGGACAAAAAGTTTTAAAAAAAATGTTTTTATAAAAACGTTTTTATAGGGACAGTGAGTTTTCCATGAAATAAGGGTTAAAAATAAAAATGAAAAATTCCTTCAAATATCGTGCCTAGGAGGTCCCCATAACCTGCGCGTGAAGTGGCGGATTTGTAGGTGGTATAGAAACACTTAAACAAAACAATGATGTTTCAAATGACGGTAAATGCTTTTCCTTTAATCTATCCATAAACCACTGCTTGGGGCGGCAGTCTGTATGAAAAGAGGAGACATTTTCGGACGCGCAGAAAAAGTTTAGTGATTTTTTTTGGCTAAATTATTGTGAAACTTATGCAGGCTTTGGATGAAAGTAACAATAGGTGCTTTAAGGCTGGGGTCAGACTAGCGCACTTTTAATGTGCGTTTAGGCGCACTTAATAACGGCCGCACTAGCAGCAAATGACACGCAATGACGGCCAATATACGAAGTAAGGCCGCACGAAAGTCCGGCCGCGCAACACAAGTGGAAAATGAACGCATTTTTTCAAGAACGCTGAACCGCTAGTATGGACGTACAGAGTGCGCTGCGTCCGCATAGCAGCGTGTGCGCGTGATTAGGAGACGTCAGACGCTACTCATGTCCGGCCAACATAACGTCCAGATACCCAAAGTTTCCTGGTTTGGATCCGTAAAAAAAAAATCACGCACAAATGACCGTTTAAGCGCTTTCCGTGAAAAGACACCTCAATGCGTTCGGACGCACTTTTTGACGTTCGCTACGAAAAATGCGTTCGTTTGACCCTAGCCTAAAATTGGGCCTTTAGCGTCGGCAACAGTGCCGTCACACAGTCTCGCCCCTCTGAGGATATGAATCTGATACAGGCGTCAGTGGCAGTGCAGCCAAATATTGTGCCTTTGGTGCCAGGCCAGCAAGTGCCATCATACAGTAACCCCTCTGTGGTATTGTGGAAGAGTGCATGGGTGGACCATGCGGTCAGGGCCGGTGCTAGACTATTTTGCGCCCTAGGCAAGACCAGCTACTTGCACCCCCCCAAAAAAAAAAAACCGACACAACATGAAACTGCTAAATTTCTTTTTACTTAAGAATAAAGTTTGAAAAGCACCAATAGTAAAGGTAAAATAAATATAAATAAACTGTGTTAAACCATTTTAAATTAACTCTATTTGTTCAATACAGTTAATTTATTAAACAAATTAACGAAAAAAAAAATAAGAGTTGTCACGTAAGTTTCAATTTCAGACACCTCAAACTTTCACTTTGCATGCCTTGTCCTTTGCAAATTTTCATCATCATGCGTATATTGCCCAGGCCAGCTCACATAATGCGTATATATATTGCCCAGGCCAATCCCCTGGTGGAGATAGGGGGTTCATTTGAACCCCAATATCTCCAGGCATCTAGTGGGTCATGGAGGGTGTCAATCGAAAGGCCTGAGCATGGCCTTTCGAATGATACCCAACATGACCAGGTATAAAGTAAAAAAAAAGAAAATAAAAACATGTATTTTTTTTGTGTGTTATTTTTATTAATGCAGCAATATTGTTCACATTGCAATTATAATGTGAATGATGATGCACTAATGATTTTTCTCTATGGGGTGTGTTTGCTATAAATCACGTAATTCCCCCCCACAAAATGTAACAAGTCCCCATTTCTAATTTTTGTACAAGCGCACCCCATAGAAAACATAACCGCAAACGCTCATGTGCTAAAATGTGAAAAAAAACAACACTTTACACACTGCAGATGATAAAAAATTCAATTTTTATTGCATTTTTTTCATAATATACAGCCAGGACAGGACGTATACATATAAAAATGATATATTATGAATCTGCGGAGTCTGCCGGAAAGAACGATATCTAACATGTCAGTCATTTAACAAAATGTGGCTTCAAAATCGCGTTTAAACATGATGAGCGAAAGCGGTAAAAATGAGCTGAGCACACAGCAGTGAAATACAGCATATTAGAAGTTTTAGGAGGGAAATTAACACTTCTCAAATCTCAATCAGAAGCAGACACCACCCCACCCCCTCAGTATAGTCTACAATGTATCAAATTGATTAGACCAGACTAAAACACCTGTTATGCCATTTGAAAAACACAGGTCATTTAGAGTTGAGAATCTTTGCGTGTACACATTAGTTTTTAATTCAATATCTAATAAACCGTTGCTTATAATATTCTGCAGTAAAGAGTCTATTTCTAGATTTTTTTAGTATTTTTTTAAGCATTTTCTATACCTTTTTCAAAATTTCTTTTTTTTGCGAACTCGAACCGAACACACCCAAAAAGTTCGAAGTTCGAACTTTCAAACAACCAAACTACGGTTCGAACTCCGAACTGATCGAACCGAACAGCTCATCCCTACTCCCTATATGTTGAGTGGAATTTCAGGAGCATTAAATAGCACTATGAGTAGAAGTTTAATGAGTAATTATTATTTTTTTTATCCATAAGCTTTTGTTTTTTTTTAAATATAAGGATTACATAGTAGGGGTTATTCACTAAATACCATGATTTCATTGAAACAATTTTGATGGAGCCAGTACGGTGAATCTTCTATTTAGGGAACTGCCATCATAGTTCGCTGCACCTTTAACGTTCTATTCTTTAAAGCTCCTGCTGAAGTTGTGTGGTGTAGCTCTCATCATAGGTTTCTAAGGGCTTTTCAGCATAATTTTTGCTTTTAACAGTAAATTAACCTTTTTTAAAGTTTTGTTCACCATTGTTTGCAGCAACTACACTTGGTTTTGTTGAATTTTATTGTGGTGGTTATCCATTGTGCAGCATAGTCACAACTACAGTGATTTTTACCCTTGTGAGGCACATCCAAGGTGAACATTGGCAATTAGTGAATCTTACTATATATATACATTTTAATGTGGAATGTTTCCTCAAAAGATTCAATAAGTTACTTCCAAGTGTTGTGATTTATTTAGAATATTGTTAATTTGTGTGAAGAGTAAACATATAGACCCAAGAAAAGTTTGTAAAAAAAGATCTTCCTTATTAAATATGGTTTGTGCTTTTAAACGTGAAGATAGAAATATCATTGTTACGGGTCACACTCCATTCAGACCCCTTCATTATTTCACATTGTGTTATGTTGTAGCCCTATGCTGAAATTGTGAAAATTTGTTTTTCTCATCAAGCTTAATAAATTTGCAATGTTCTCAAAAACTCAGATTTTAGTTTAGCCGTCATAGTGGTTTGAATGTAGATTGATGTGAAAAATAGTAATTTTGTTTTTTTTTCTTCAAGTCACAGGCTTTCATATTTCATTAGTGATTAAATACTTTGGCAGTAGTAATTACTCGCTACATGTAATATCATTACTTAATGAACATTTACACTTTTTTTTCCAGTGGGAATAGGAGCAATAAAGGGGAGTTTGAAATGACTGCAGCATTAAAAAAATTCCATTATAATAAAATTTGCAGCCCTTTGAGGAAGATATCTCCTAAATAAAAACATCACCATGTTTTAGCATTTAGGGATTCTGGGGCCAAACTAATTATGATCCTACATCCGAATTCTTGTTTGTTTAAAGAATTTTACACTGCTTTACATAATCACTTACCAACTCACATTATGTTAACTTTTGCAATATGTTACGGAGTTTCTGGATAGATGTGCTCTACCTGCCCTATCAGACTCCCAGAGAGAGATGTTGGCTGTACCTGTACTGAAAATGCAGTTGGTATGTGTTACCCGTTATTTTAACCCATTTCATAACTGGAAATTCTCAAAGATTCAAGTGGAAAAAAATCTTGGCGGCATCAGTTGAGTACTGAAACGTTTCAAAAAGTTGGGGCACTAATCCCTAGTGAACGCTAACTATAACATTCAGATGAGTGCTACCGTCAGTATAAGTGACACATGCCACCCATGTTACCTCAGTTACTCTAAACCCATAAAAAAATAATCACCCAGCAGTTGGCACGCCATTCTGGGGCAAGGTGTCGAGGTAGTGCCTGCCCCGGAATCTGACAGTAAAATGGGGATGCTATGGGAAAAAAGTGCAGAAGCACTTGGATGGGGAGGATTTGTTGAGATTTTAGAGAAATTGATTTGAGAGCATTATCTTAGTGGTGTTTGAGTAGTAATGTGTTTATATACATGTTTTGCTCTGTCTTTAACCCCTTAAGAACTGCTGACGTACCCTGTACGTCCTGTCCACGGGTCTCCCTTAGACCCGCGGACGTACAGGGTACGTCAGCGGCGCCTAACCCCCCTCCCTCCCGATACTTACCTCCCTCGCTGGATCCCTTGGCGATCTGGCAGGGAGGAAGCCTGCCCATGTGATTTGCATGGGCAAGCGAGGTTAATGACGTCGCCAGGCTGCGTGGTGACATCATCATCAGGCGCCCCCATGCAAATCAATGGAGGGGAGGGGAGCTCCTTCGGAGCCCACTATCTCCCCAACCATTGAAGCTAGGGAGATGCTTTTTGCACCGCTGGAAAGGGGAGAGTCTCCCCTTTTCAACGGTGTATGCATTAACGATTTCGCCGCCGAATCGCGTTTCGGTGCTGATTGGCGCCAAAACGCGATTCGAACCTGGAGGGGGGGCTGACATCTTGGATGTCAGCCAAGCCTCCAGGTCCCCCCCACCCACTGACAACCTCACCATATGTGTGAGGATGTCAGTGGGCCAGTTAACCATCTAGCTGCCATGTAGAGATAAAGGGATCCTTAGGATCCCCTTATCTCCCGATCCATGGCAGCTAGATGGTCATATTTGCCATCATTTGAAAGGCATGATTATGGCCTTTCAAATGATACCAAACATGACCAGGTTTGGCTTTAAAAAAAAATGTAAAACAAATAAATAAAAAAATATAAATAAATTAAATAAAATAAAAAAATGAGTCTCCCCTTTTCAACGGTGTATGCATTAACGATTTCGCCGCCGAATCGCGTTTCGGTGCTGATTGGCGCCAAAACGCGATTCGAACCTGGAGGGGGGGCTGACATCTTGGATGTCAGCCAAGCCTCCAGGTCCCCCCCACCCACTGACAACCTCACCATATGTGTGAGGATGTCAGTGGGCAGTTAACCATCTAGCTGCCATGTAGAGATAAAGGGATCCTTAGGATCCCCTTATCTCCCGATCCATGGCAGCTAGATGGTCATATTTGACATAATTTGAAAGGCCTGATCATGGTTTGGTTTAAAACCAGAATTTAAAAAAAATAAAAAAAATTAATAAAATAAAAAAGTTTTTTTTTGTCTGGGGGGGTTTAATTAAATAGGACCTAGGCTGTCATCTCAAAATAGTTAGCACAAAATGGTCAGAATGAGCGCAGCGCACATAGGTGAACTGGCTCAGCAGTGAAGGGGGTTAACCCTTTCGCTGCTGAGGCTTTTCCCGCCCCTGTGCTGAGGTCATTTTTACCGGTTTTGCTCATCATGTTTAAACGTGTTTTGAAGGCTTATTTTAGTATATGACCCAGACATATTATATATCGTTCTTTCCGTCAGACTCGGTAGATTCATAATATGTCATTATTATATGTATACGTTATGTCATGTCTGTATATTATAACAAAAAATGCAATAAAATATGTATTCAATAATTTACAATGTGTAAAGTGTTTTTTTCCACATTTTAACATGCGACCAATTGCAGTTATATTTTGTATGGGGTGCGCTTGTTAATTAAAATTAGAGATGGGGACTCGTTACATTTTTTTGGGGGAAAATTACACGATTTTTAACAAACGCACCGCATACAAAAATCGTTAGTGCAGCATCATTGTTCACATTATAATTGAAATGGGAACAATATTGCTGCATTAACAAACCAAAAAAAAGAAAAAATTTTTTTTTTTTTTATTTTTATTTTTTTTTTTTTTCATTTTTTTTTTTTTTTTTGACAAACTTTTTCAGTTTCATGTTTGGTATCGTTGGAACGGCCATGCTCTGGCCGATCCAACCATACCAAACATTAACCCCTAACTGCCACGGATCGAGAGATAGGGAGTTCCAATGAACTCCCTATCTCCACAGTTGGTGGCAGTTAGGGGTTAAGTCCAGGACTGGCGTCATCGTGCTACGCACGATGACGCCAGTCCTCAGGGGGAGTTCCCGGAGGCTTGGCCGACATCCAAGATGTCGGCCAGCTCCGGGAAAGGATCGCGGACCGGCGCTTTTCAGTGCCGATTCACGATCTAGCTCCCCAGGGGTTAATGCCAGGCACCATTTGGAAGGGCAGGCTGTGCCCTTCCAAATGATGCCTGGGTTAACCCCCGCAGAGCCGCCGATCGGGAGGGAGAGAGGTCCGAAGGACCTCCCCCCCTCCCTTTCAGGCGCCTCCTCCGCACATGCGGGGGGGGGGCGCCTGAATTAGGTGTCATCGCGCTGCCGCGATGACACCTAATTCCGGCGGCTGCGGTCCCGGATGCCGGGCTGACATCGAGGATGTCAGCCCGCACCAGGGGGGCCAGCGATCGGCCGGAACCCGGCCGAACGCTGACCCCAATGGGAGGACGCGCTCAGCGCGTCCTCCGCACAGCAGCGGGAATGCTTAGGACGCGCTGAGCGCGTCCTCAGCATTGAAGTGGTTAAAAAGCAAAAACATGTAAAAATTGGGTATTTCTAGTCTCGGGACAAAATTTCGAACCTATTTAGCCGGGGTCTTTTTTGGTGGTTGTAGATTTTGGGGATTAAATTACGAAAAAGTGTGTTTTTACCATTTTTTCATCATTTTTTTATAGTAAATTATTCGATATGATGGAAATAATGGTATTTCTAGAAAGTCC
>RXON01003310.1:0-28775 GCA_009667805.1 Leptobrachium leishanense
ACCATCAGCAAGTCTCGTTGGCTGCTCAGGACCAGTAGGGAGCTGCAGTGCCGCAAGCACGCTAGGGCACGACGAGCAACCACGTGAACATTGTCACATGAGCCCGTTGCGCACAGCGGCTCATGGGAGGAGGCGGGGAGGACGACACGTGACAGATGCATCGCCCAACCCCTCCCACAGTGGGCGGTGCATCTCCAAAATAAAAAAAGACGGGAGGAGAGGGCCGCGGCGCCGGGGGAAACGCAGGAAATGTAAGTATGAGGCAGGACTTGTGCCGGCACCTCAGAGTCATGTGTCCGGGTGGCAGAGGGTGTCAAACCTGGGCACATGACTCCAAACCCGGACAGTCCGGGTCAAAAACGGACAGGTGGGAACCCTAATCAAAACCCCCCCCAAGGACATTCTTGAAACCAGATTATCACAGAAACCAACACGCATATAAATCCAAATCAAATTTATCAATGCAAATGTCTCAATTAATGCATCAACCTGAAACATCACAGTATTCACACATGTGACAATCAAGAATTTTACACATTAAAAAGAAACATCACTGTAGTTCCCTAATTACTATTAATTAAACCATTAAGCTTCAAATGTGAATGCTGAGTCTGGCTGAGAGTAATGACACACATGGATGACATAAAAGCAATGTCGGAAAATAACCTTGGTACAAATAGTTCATTAGTTGTGATGGTCAATTAACCCTTTGAATTGCAGATGTAAATGCTGCCTCTGGCTGAGAGTAATGCAACACACACACAGATGGCATTAAATGACTAATGACAAAAGATTCCTGCTACAAATTTGTTAAACACAAGTCACTATTATTAGGATAAGCAATATACACTTATAACGAGGTGTCTTTAGGTTTCACTCAAACGCTGTGTAAAAAAATGACTTGTCTGTGTCCGTTTCAATCAGTGATGAGTATTTATGTGCACAGGGGGTGTTTCGGGTCCTCTGGTATTGTTAATGCATGTTACTCCCTGAGGTCACATGATGAACATGAGGCTGGTCATGTGATACACTGAGCATGATACGATAATGTTAGATTTTAATTTTCTGTAGGATTATAAATGTCCTATAATTGAAATTAATGCATATTGAAATATGGCACTTATGTGAAATTTCCCCCCCCCCCCCTTGTTCCAGTACGGTGTCTGTTCAATTTTGTTTCCTCTCGAGGCTGGACAGCGGGGTGATTGAAATAGATATCCTGTGTTAACTTAGAAATGCCCACGAAATCTTTGTTACATGATATAGAAATGTATCTGCTCTGATTGGCTGTTAGATCACATTCCTATGTATGTTATAGAAAAGAGCTTCCTCTCCACTCCTAACAAACATTTCTATTGAATGCTGAAATAATAAACGGGTCTGACTGACAACGAGCTACTTAGATGTTGATCTGCCATATCTTGGTGTGGTTGTTTCGATCATCTCCTCTGATCAGAGTCGCGCAGCGCCTTATTTCATCTTTGATATATGGGAAGAAAGCGGTCTATTGAAATTTCCTATATGGTAATCTGTTTTAATTTGATTAAGACTCAAATTTAACAGATAATTCTATATAAGGCCATATTACATAGTTGGTGCTAACTTAACCAGAGCTGTTGTAAACTTCCCAGAGCCATTATAGCCTATGGAGGTTAAGTTTACAACAGCTCTGGTTATGTTAGCACCAACATTGTAATACTGCCCATAGCCTTTATTATACAATAGTCATTATATTTATAAACACGATCATATTTTAATGATTGATCTTTCTTTGAGGCTTGGCAGCAAATTTTGACAAGAAGCAATTTGAACAAATGCGTAAAATATCCTGCACGTCTCATGTTTACAACTAGCAGCTCTAAGCAGGATTAGAAAATCCCAGCTGCCTGATGACACGCGTGTGGGCGGAGGAAACTCCTCCACTTCACATTGATTTCTTCCAAAGGACACATGGAGGACAGGGCTGTGGCACACATCCTGACCACTTTAACCCCTTCACTACCAGGTGATTTTCCAAACAAAAACACGTTAGGAACCAGAGTTTTTTTTTTTGAAAAATCATTAATTATTAGTGAAAGACATGTAAAAATACTCCCAATTAATCTTTTACTGTACTAACATATTTGGCCAGTAGATGGTGTCATTTACTGCAAATTAAGTTACAGTCCGTGGTTCACTACACATAAGCCCCGTTCACACTGCATGGATTTTGAAATTATATATAATATAATATATATTCCAATCTTAGACCCGAATGCCGCCAACACTAGGCAAATAACATACCTGAGTGCAGAAATGCCCTTAGGGCAGCACATCAGGATTTGATTAAAAATAAAAAACTTTTATTGATACAACTTTAAAAGTACCTGTCCATTGACCGACGTTTTGGGCCGAAACGTTGGTCAATAGACAGGTACTTTTAAACTTGTATCAATAAAAGTTTATTTTTAATCAAATCCTGATGTGCTGCCCGATCTGAGATATATATAATATAGATATAGATATATATCTATCTATCTATCTATCATCATGCCTCACTTATTAAATCCTTGCCCATCTCCCAATTTTTGCGGGTACTTCACTATAATAGCGAGGCAGACCTTTGCGAGCAGCAACTGGCCGACATGCAGCTACGATTCCAGCAAAGGGGATACTCCTCCACCATGATGATCTCAGCGCTCAAAGCTCTGGCTAAACACGCAGGTGCCAGTGTTGCAACTCCATCTACACGGGAAAACTGTAGAATCACATTACCGCTGACCTATCACTCCAAAAGTCATCTGATCACTGCTGGCATTCATAAGCACTGGCACTTACTTCGGCATGATAATTCTCTGCCTGTACAATTCATGCAGCCACTGTTAATTGGCTATCGGCGTGCAAGAAATCTACGAGACCTATTGGTCCACACTGATCCTACAACATCTGGAGTTGGAAGTTCCACATTAGTCAAGAAAGGGTGTTATCGCTGCCCTAACGGTGTCACCTGCAACCAAATGACGCCGGGCAACTCGTTTGCTTATCCATACACGGGCAAAAAATTCCTCATACAGCATCGTATTTCCTGCATGACCACACACGTCATTTATTTAATCACTTGTCCGTGCGGCTTGGCCTATGTCGGCAAGACTGACCTTACGCTTCGGGACAGAATCAGAGGCCAACGCTCGGCCATTACCACGGCCTTCAGGGATGGGCAAACGGAGAAACCTGTGGCCAAGCATTTTTTGGCTACCAACCACCGACTACCAACCCTACGATTTATGGCCATTGACCATGTGCCTCCACTCTCCAGAGGAGGAAACCGATCCCAAATCCTCCTGCAGAGGGAGACCTATTGGACTCGCATTCTGGATACTGTAACCCCCAGAGGACTCAATGAATAGATTTCTTTCACTTCGTTCTTATCTTCACGATAACATCTTCCCACTTCAGCTCATTTTTGCTCTCTTCCCTCCTCTTTATTCCTTTTTCCTCATTTTTCCTTTTTTCTTTGTATTTTGATTTTATTATTTTTTTTCTTTTTCCTTTTTTTTTGTTTTTGTCTGTCTTTTTCCTTTCCTTTCTATTTATATTTATTTTTAATTTCTATCTTCACCTTTATCTTTGTTATTTCCATATTTACTTTCTATTTTCTATTATTTTTATATCTATATTTATTTTATTTTTCATCTTTTTTTCCCACCTTTCAATTACGTATTTTTATTTTTTATTATTTTTATTTGGCTTTTATCACAGCACACACACCTTATATACACTATTTTCTCTTAGATACACTGCCACGCACTATGTTTTACATTCACCATGCAGTTTCTTAATTTTTTTGTCTCACTTTTCAGTTCTTTCCTTCCCCCCCCCCCACTTCTTTCAACCTCATTTTATTCATTGACATTGATCAACCTTGTCACACACACACACACACACACCTCACACACACACACACACACACAGTCAGTTCTTGTCCATGGGAGATCTATCCCCTTACATAGTCACAAACACAGGTCACTTTTTACTCCTTAGCATCATGCACTCACTTTTCCATACTAGTTTACACATAGATATCCAATATAGGGGCAACTACACCTGTCACACACTACATTCCCCACATATACATTCAGGTATGCACACCCATACACATACATGTCACTCCAGAAATATAGTTCATTGTTGCTGATACACCGCTCTGTTCCTTTTACTATAGCAAAACCCTTTAGACTCTGTATAAAATGAAAAAGCAGCTAATCTCTTTTTTTCTGCCTCCATGTCCCTGTTGTATTTGTTTTTAACGCTGCCTAGGGAGCAGCTCACCCCTCCTCTCCAAGCGTTGGTTGCGCAGGGCAACGCGGCCAGTAGTCGCAGCCTGATGACGTGTATGCGCCGGCGACTTCCGGGTTACTCCACGCTGGGACGAGGCGGGGTGACTATCTCCATTCTTTACTGTCTATATAAGTTGTTGTTATATACACCTTGAAAAAGGCCCGCTATTTTTTTGGGCCGAAACTGTACTTATTTCTATAATAAGTTAACTTTTTTTTACCTAGCCCCAGAGTGTCTCCCACCTTTATTTATTTTTCTGCATATTCTCTATTAGGGAGTTTAGCACCTGGGCATAAATAAATAAATAGCGTGGAGATATATATATATATATATATATCTCCACGCTATGTAGCTTCTCCAATGGAGCTGTTCACATCTTGCTGCGTGACGCTGTAGCATGACCCTTTTTTTGCGATTTGCATTGGTGGGGTTTTGCAAAATCGCGACGTTTTCACTCAATGTCACAAATATGAAAATTGCGTAGAAAAGATTGGCGATTTTCAAATTGCACAGTGTGAACAGGGCCCTAAGGCGGGGGGGGGGGGGGGGGGTCAGACGAGCGCACTACATGCATCTGCACTGACGTGCCTCCCGGTGTCCATCGCAGCATTGTGACGCTTCAACGGGGCTGGCCACACGCCAGGGGCGTACCTAGGAGGGGACAGGCCACACCGGGTGACACCACCCCCTAGGGTGACACCCTAAATAATAATAATAATAATAATAATAATAATAATCCTTTGGTTTTTTATTTTTGCAGAGAATTTTACCAGGAAGGATACATTGAGATTTCTCTAATTTTCAAGTATGTCCTGGGTGGGCAAGGTCTAGGCTGGCACTTTCCAGGGGTTGGCAAAAAACCCACCACTAAAGGGGTTACTCACAGAGCACCAAAATGACTCCAACATTTTGGTGTTCTGTTGTTCCCTGCACTTTGGGTAATCAAATTTCCCCACCCTGCAGTGAATTCACCGCAGGGTCCCCGAAGTGCAGGGAGTCGGCTTACTTAACGAAAATGTCTAGAATTTACATATAAAAGGTCCTGTGATTAATAAAAAAAAAGGTCTCTTACAGAAAAGAAAAACTGCTATAGGATGGATATGTTGGGAGTTTGCAACATCAACAAAAAAAATTATTCAAAAAAGAATCTACACTCGCCCCTTATTGCACAGCACAGAGGACGCATGAATGATCCACCATTGGCAGATTCATAATATATCATTATTATATGTATACGTCATGTCCTGCCAGAATGCTATAACTAAAAATATATATATTTTTTTAATTTTAAATTTTTTTTTTTTTTTTTTTTACCCACACATTTTAAAGTTGGGGGTGCCAAATATAGGATCTGCCCCGGGTGCCAAATGTTCTAAGTACAACCCTGCCACACGCTGTAGCGCGCACTACAACCGACATGTTAAACCTCCCCGTTGAAACACTTGGATGCGCGTTTGACGGGGCTGCAGCGCACTATCCCCCACAGGAGGATCGAGCCTTGCAGCGCACTATCCCCCACAGGAGGATCGAGCCTTGCAGCGCTGAGCACACTAACTACATTCAGCGAGGTGGCCAGACGGGCGTAAGAGCGGAAGGACTTCCACTCTCACTTATGTTTCTTCCGCCCTGAAAAATGCTCGTCTGACCCCGGGCTTCATGTATCCTCTTGTTGAATGTACGAACACACACACACACACACACACACACACACACCCTCCGCAGAAGGAATCCGAGTGGTTTGTTATGTGGAGAAATGTTTGTTGTGTTCAGGTTCATCTGATGCTCAGATTAATTATTTTGTTTCATTTAAATCAGGTCTTTGCTAGAAGATAAGAGCGAAAACAAATCTATAGGTCCCTGCACGATTATCCAACTGCAGCTATTTATAGAGCACCAGCATAGTCTGCAGCGCTGTACAACGACTAGAACAAAAAGAAACGTAAAATAAGTTAGATACAGTGAACACTAGGGAAAGAGGACCCTATGTGTATTAACCCTGTCAGCTCTGTGTATATTAACCTGGTCAGTTACAAGTATATATGAAAGGTGAGCAGGTTCTGTAGCGCCATTGATTAGACGGTAGAGCAGGGTTTCCCAACCGCGGTCCTCAAGTCCCCCAACAGGACAGGTTTTGCAGATCACTTGGGGAAATGCAGACTGAATCCTGCAATCACTGAGAAGCAAATCCTATCCCCTGTGCTGTGCATATCCTGCAAACCTGACCTGTTGGGGCTACTTGAGGACCGCGGATGGGAACCACTGCTGTAGAGGGATGATGTGTGAAATCCAAGGTACGGGGTTAGAGGTAAACAAATCTGGCAGAGGCATTCATTACAGACTGTAGAGGAGTGAGGTGCAGGATGTGAGGCCTCAGGGAGCCAGGGAATCTGTATAATGTAACACAGTATGCCTCACAGAGCCGGGGAATCTGTATAATGTAACGCAGTATGCCTCACAGAGAGCCGGGGAATCTGTATAATGTAACACAGTATGCCTCACAGAGCCGGGGAATCTGTATAATGTAACGCAGTATGCCTCACAGAGAGCCGGAGAATCTGTATAATGTAACAGTTCTGAAAATAAAAGGTAATACCAGCCGTTGTGTCGTCGCTCGCTACTTAACGTCTCACGCTAACACACAGTGATGTGTATCAAAGGATTCTTAAAAATAAAGGCTATACAGAAAGATAAAACATTAAAAGCTGGAGCAGGGTTTGCTCTCCTATTGCTTTGTGTGTGTAGATTTGTTATGCGGTCTCTCCCTTTTGTACAGCGCTACAGAACTTGTTGACGCTTTATAAATGCTTGTAACTGGAAGTAAAAGGTTAAAACATTATTAAAGTAAAGCCTGGACACTGCAATAACACAAAGACTCCGCATAGATAAAGTGATATACAAACTTACCAGATTCAGATGCACAGAACATGACCAGCCATGTGCTCTCAGGTCCAAGCCAAACCACAAAATGGATGATCTTCCTGGAACTCCTGATTGAATGAAAAGAAGGTGGGACTAGCATCTTGTCTCCCCTCCCCCACCAGCAATGTATACACCATTGTTCCCAGTGGGAGTCACCATATGAGGTAATCACTAGAGTAGGCTGGTTTAATGATGTCACAGCTAGACTTGTGCACCGATTTTTTTTAGGTTCGGTTCGTTCCTATTTTGTAAATTTTCGTTTCGGCCGATTTCCGTTTCGGTTCGTTTCGTTTTCGTTTCTTTTTTCGGATCGACTTTGTTTTCGTAATTTCGGAAATTTTCGTGTTTTTCGGAACGTCTGTTCTCCTCGTTTCAAAGTGTCTATTCGTTTTGACGTAAACTAATGGTTTTTCGGGTCCGATATTTCTGTCGATACGATAATTCTGCCATTGAGATTTCTCATGTTTTACAAGAAGGATACATTGAGATGGGAATGATACAAAATTACAGAATCAGCGATATAACCGAAAAATATGTTGTCCGAAATTACTGAAATGGAACCGAAATCAAGAATGGAGCCGAAATTACGAATGGAACGAAAATGATTTTCGATTTTACACATTTCTAGTCCATTCGAAAATTCGTTTCGTTTCGTAACGTTTTCGGATCTGAACATTTTCGTAACATCGGCCGAATCCGAATGCACGAATCGGGAAATTTCGTGAAAATTCCGAAATCCGAAACGCACATCCCTAGTCACAGCTAACACAAAGGGCAACAAGCCTCACACTGCCCCTAGTGTTCCCTCTTTGATATAACACTATCAGGGTTATTCAAAGAGATCCGAATTGCTGGCGAAAGGGAGCCGAACAGTGAAATTCAGCTTACCTTTCCTGGCCATTCGGCTATTCAGAGAGCAGGCAGTTCGACAAATCTTCGCGAATTGCCTGCACATTCGGTGCCTGTTCGAGGGCAGTGAAATCCCCCATAGAGAAGCAATGCTTCGGCTATTCAGAGAACAAAAAACAGCAGTGAAAAGTTGCCGAATTTCCCTGCTGTTCAGTGTTTTCATTCGACAGGTTTATTCAGGCGAATCCCATAGGCTTCAATGTTAAAAATATTCCCGTTTTAATTCAATACCTAATAAACCGTTGATTATAATATTCTGCAGTAAAAAGTCTCTTTATTTATAGATTTATTTTTAGGATCTTTTTAGGCATTTTTCAGGATTTTCTTGCGAATTTTTTTTGAATCGTTCTTTTTTCTGTCACAGCCCTTTTTATTATCATTCATTGGATCTTATGTATCTGTATAATGTAACACAGTATGCCTCACAGAGAGCCGGGGAATCTGTATAATGTAACACAGTATGCCTCACAGAGAGCCAGGGAATCTGTATAATGTAACACAGTATGCCTCACAGAGAGCCGGGGAATCTGTATAATGTAACACAGTATGCCTCACAGAGAGCCAGGGAATCTGTATAAACGTAACACAGTATGCCTCACAGAGAGCCGGGGAATCTGTATAAACGTAACACAGTATGCCTCACAGAGAGCCAGGGAATCTGTATAATGTAACACACTATCAGGGTTATTCAAAGAGATCCAAATGGCTGGAGAAAGGGAACCGAACGCTGAAAGTCAGCGTTTGGTTACCTTTCTTGGCCATTCAGCTATTCAGAGAGCAGGCAATTCGCCAAATCCTGGCGAATTGCCTGCACATACGGCGCCTGTTCGAGGGCAGTGACATCCCCATAAAAAAAGCAATGCTTCGGCTATTCAGAGAACACAAACCAGCAGTGAAGGGTTCCCAAAATGCCCTGCCATTCGGTGGTTTAATTCGGCAGGTTTATTCAGGAGAATCCCATAGGCTTCAATGTTAAAAATATTCCGGTTTAATTCAATATCTAATAAACCGTTCACTATAGAATTCTGCAATAAAGAGTCTCTTTCCTTATAGATTTTTTAGGATATTTTAAGCATTTTTCTGAATTTTTTTTAACTTCACTTATTTTTTCTGTAACAGCCCTTTTTATTATTATTTAGTGGACCTCATATGTAAATTTCAGACATTTTCGCTCAGTAGTTTCTTTGCAAACAGCGTTTCACTTTTCAATCATTCTTGCAAACCGTTTTCTTAATTTATTCACTGCCTCTTCTGCGGTGTCGGCTTTTTCCGGAGGCTTCGTGTGATCGGCTCCTGCTCGGGTTTTTCCGGTGTCTTGGACGCGTTAATCCAGATGTTTTTGCGGGTTTTCGGCCGGTTTTGCAGTTAGTTTTCATTGGGTTTGCGGTGGCCTTTCCCTGCAATTTGGGGACCCTGTGGTGCTTGCTGAATACACCGCAGGGTCACCGAAATGGGATCGGCAAAATTAACCAAACGTGCGATGACTTTTCGAATCTCTTTGAATTACCCTGTATGCCTCACAGAAAGCCAGGGAATCTGTATAATGTAACACAGTATGTCCCACAGAAAACCAGGCAATCTGTATAATGTATCAGTATGTCTCACAGAGAGCTGGGGAATCTGTATAATGTATCAGTATGCCTCACAGAAAGCCAGGGAATCTGTATAATTTGACAGTATGCCTGACAGAGCCAGGGAATCTGTATAATGTACCTCACAAGTCAGACCTACAATATATTTATTCAAAGGACTCGAATTGCACCTAAACAGTGAATTTCCCTGTATGGTACAATTTCGTGTCCATTTTGTGTTAAATAATAACCATAAACAAACAAAAACAAATTTTCCTATTAAAATTACTAGATATGGAATCCCAAAAAGTCTGCAATTTCTTTCTCATATACCAAAATAAAGTAAGACGCTGCACTACACTGATCAGCAGAGACAGTAAAATCAACCACACACAGGATATGGCTGCTTCATGTCTGAATATTTTGTTGTTAGTCAGACCAGTTATTATTATTTCAACAACCAATATAAACGTTGTAGACAAGAGGTTCCTATCCACACATAGGAATGTGATACAACAGCCAATCAGAGCAGATACATTTCTACACTTCATATAACAAAGACTTTATAGGAAATGTGGCTAAATTCCGCAGGCCAACATCCTATGTAAGAAAAGACTGTCTACATACAGAATTGACACTTAAGGCCCTTAGGGTCAGACTAACGCAGTATTAATGTGCGTTTAGCAGCACTAAATCACGGCCGTGATAGCAACAAATGACGTCCAATGCCGGGCAGCATACGAAGAACGGCCGCACAAAAGTGCGGCAGCGCAACACAAGTGGCAAACGAACGCATTTTTGCAAGAACGTAGAACCGCTAGTACTGACGTACAGAGTGCGCTGCGTCCGCTAGCGGCGTGTGTGCGTGATTAGGAGATGTCAGATGCTGCTAATGTCCGGCCAACATAACGTCCAGACACAAAAAGTGTTTTATTGATGATCCGTACAAAATCACGGACGAAAATGCGCATCGTATGACCGCTATCGCGTATTCCGTGAAAAAATTCGTCCATTCATTCGAACGCACTTTTTCACGGACAACGCGAAAGATGCGTTAGTCTGACCCTAGCCTAAAATGGGCTGTGACCCCCCCCCTTTCTATCAGAACAGGCTTTTCACACGAATGCATATTGAAATATGGTACGTATTTCAATCACAGGAAATTTATATTCATACAGAAAATTAAAATCTAACATTTGGCTATTCAAAAAGCTAATGAGTCGACAAGTTTTGGCGAATTGCCAGCAAAATACGGTGCTGTTCAGCAGCAGTGAAATCCCCATAGAGAAGTAATGGTTAATCTATTCATTGAACATGGAATAGCCTCCCAGTGGGAGCAGGAAAAAATGTGGAAACCCCTTGTGCGGCGCTGCTTGCAAATTTATCTATTGGAGAGCAATAGGATAGGGTTTGCTCTTGGAAATACAATGTCAAAATATTCCGTTTCCTGATAATGACATACATATCCTTACTATTTTCCACGGTTTATATGTATCATACGATATATTCCTATAAAGAATGGTATCTAAAACAGCAGTTTATACTGAACTTGTCTTTATTCAGTGCAGGTGTGCCACCTAGTGTCCAGATGGTGGGATTGGTCTGTTATCTGTCTAATAGTAAGAAGTCTGTATAGTGAGGAAAAACTTCCTTGAATGGTCGGCATGGTATCTTTCATTCAATCTTGACAGCCTCCGCTCCCTCGTCACAGGGTGTGGACACTTCGTATCACAAAATCGTTAAGAAAAAAATGGAGCGCAAACCCCGGTGTGAGCGCACTTAGCTGATTTGATGGGAATAACTTCAATGATATTCTCAATGTTCTGATTGGGAGATCATAAGTCCTATTGATAAAAAATAGAAAACTCCATGGTGCAAATAACGTCTGTATAAATCAAGTGACACAATTCTGTGGGATATTGTAAGTGAATAACTCACAAGTGTAGAGCCAAATGAGGCTCAATAAAAGTCGCCTCTTGACCACTCTGGGGGGGTCACTCCCCTTGTATGGAATCTTCACACTTGAAATCAATCGTGGGGTTGACCTCTGGTGGGTTTCTTTAGTGGGTTTCTTTCACTCTTTAGAGATAAAAGGATACTTCCATTGCGCAGATATCAGTAATTTGGATGAGTAAATACGAAAATGAATACTTACAATCTCTTGAGCCTCTTGGAGAAGTGGCTCAGTAGGAAAGCTTATCAGATATCTGGTAATCAATGGATTGGTTTCCCGATGGAAGGTGAACCAAAAAAAATTAGATGTGCACCATAATTAGCAATGCAACATTTAATATTGGTAATAAAATACAATAAAAGAGACGCGTTTCACCCAACCAGCTGTGGGCTTCCTCAGTCTTACATAATCTAACTTGTCACAGTTATTAAATAGTGGTGTGGTGATCAGTGCCTAGGATCACCTGTGATTATCGTTCGTAATTGCGTTTCAAATCTGAATCCGGCGTGCGCTCCACGATAGATCTGTCTGACCGGAAGTACTAAGTTCTACCGCACTTCCTTGCGTTCCAATTGGACTCTGACGTGCGTTCCACTTCAAAAACTTCCGGTTTTAGAGCGCTATCGCCCAATCTAATAACAGTTGCAACATATATTCCAAATATAATTCAACATCAACACATTTAAATATAACAGAGGTTACAATCTGTAAGGAACTCGTGGTAAGATGATCATATATAAAATTCGATTAATCTATATCCCAAATGGATATTATATTACAATATTGATTAAAATATAAGTGCAGCCTTACATTGCAACACCTGGTCCTCTTTAAAAGATATATCGATGACATAATCATTTGGGAAGGAGAAGAACATATTCTTAGAGAATTCTTATCATACATAAATGAGAATTCATGGGGAATCAAATTAGATCATAAGATTAGTGACTCAGAAGTCGACTATCTTGACCTCAATATTTATATTGAAGATGGTATTATGAAAACTAGGACACACTTCAAAAATGTCAATGTTAACAGCTATATTGGTCTAACCAGTGATCATTATCCCCCGTGGTTAAAAACTGTCCCCAAAGGGCAGATGACTCGACTTCGGAGGAACTGTACTGATATTCAGGAATTTAAGAAACAGTCCAAGAAACTGATGGGTGATTTTGAAGAGAAAGGGTACATGAGGATAGAATTAGAACAAACAAGGGAAGAAATACTCAATTTGGATAGGAATACGCTGCTACAATACAAAACCAAAAAGAGTACTGAGGATATTGTATTGCCTATTATTATGGATTATAATTTCGGAAATAAAAATATCAAAAAGTATATACGGAAATATTGGCCAATATTAAAAGAGGATCCGTTACTTAGAGATATTTTACCTGCACAACCTCGAGTTATATATAGAGGTGGAGGCATCTTAAGGCAGAAATTAGTGAAGAATCATTTACGGGAACCTCACGATCAGATAAATTGGTTTGGTCTAACATCCGGATTTTATGGATGTGGAGATTGTATTAGTTGTAGGAAATCACACAACAAGAAAAGACAAATCACCACATTTCATGTTAATCAAAATAAGTATAAAATCAGAGATAAATTAACTTGCTTCTCTAAATACCTCATATATTTATTACGATGTCCTTGTAATAAGTGTTACATAGGTAAAACTACACGAGCATTACAGGTTCGTGTAAATGAACACATTTACAACATTAATAGAGGTTATGAGAAACATTGTGTCTCTAATCATTTTAGACTCAAACACAACAATAATCCTATAGGCTTAGAATTTTTCGGTATTGAAAAAGTAACAAAAAATTGGAGAGGAGAAAATTTAGAATTGAAATTAGCCAAGACTGAAATGAGATGGATATATAGATTGAATACCCTTGAACCGAATGGTTTGAACGCTGAGTTTGAACTCTGCTTATGACGAGTAATTTTAAAGATATAGTACTCAATTGGATGTTGCAATGTAAGGCTGCGCTTATATTTTAATCAATATTGTAATATAATATCCATTTGGGATATAGATTAATCGAATTTTATATATGATCATCTTACCACGAGTTCCTTACAGATTGTAACCTCTGTTATATTTAAATGTGTTGATGTTGAATTATATTTGGAATATATGTTGCAACTGTTATTAGATTGGGCGATAGCGCTCTAAAACCGGAAGTTTTTGAAGTGGAACGCACGTCAGAGTCCAATTGGAACGCAAGGAAGTGCGGTAGAACTTAGTACTTCCGGTCAGACAGATCTATCGTGGAGCGCACGCCGGATTCAGATTTGAAACGCAATTACGAACGATAATCACAGGTGATCCTAGGCACTGATCACCACACCACTATTTAATAACTGTGACAAGTTAGATTATGTAAGACTGAGGAAGCCCACAGCTGGTTGGGTGAAACGCGTCTCTTTTATTGTATTTTATTACCAATATTAAATGTTGCATTGCTAATTATGGTGCACATCTAATTTTTTTTGGTTCACCTTCCATCGGGAAACCAATCCATTGATTACCAGATATCTGATAAGCTTTCCTACTGAGCCACTTCTCCAAGAGGCTCAAGAGATTGTAAGTATTCATTTTCGTATTTACTCATCCAAATTACTGATATCTGCGCAATGGAAGTATCCTTTTATCTCTAAAGAGTGAAAGAAACCCACTAAAGAAACCCACCAGAGGTCAACCCCACGATTGATTTAAAGTGTGAAGATTCCATACAAGGGGAGTGACCCCCCAGAGTGGTCAAGAGGCGACTTTTATTGAGCCTCATTTGGCTCTACACTTGTGAGTTATTCACTTACAATATCCCACAGAATTGTGTCACTTGATTATACCGACGTTATTTGCACCATGGAGTTTTCTATTTTTTATCAATAGGACTTATGATCTCCCAATCAGAACATTGAGAATATCATTGAAGTTATTCCCATCAAATCAGCTAAGTGCGCTCACACCGGGGTTTGCGCTCCATTTTTTCTATCATTGTATTGTATAAGGGTGTACATAGGTGTTTATTTGAGCAGCCATCCTTTAAGTATTATTTAGCGCTAATTGTTCTCTCATATATATATTCACAAAATCGTTAACCCTGAAGGTTCCTGACTTGAGTTTTCCTCTGTCTATGTAGGGCAGACCTCAAAATTTCCACTCGCCCCAGGCGAGTGGAAATTACATGAGGGCGAGTAGGAATGCTGAGGCAGGGCAGGATAAGTGGTTAGGTGGGCAACTAGTGGCGAGTAACTCTTAAGGCCTGGCTAGTAGCTTGGGACTTGAAATTTTGAGCCCTGATGTAGGGGATTATTCACTAAATAGTGACTTAGGACAGAGGGAGCCCGGGATCTTAGGCTAGGGTCAGACTGGTGCAGTTCGAACGCGCGTGCAGGCGCACTAAATCACGGCCGTAGTAGCAGCACATGACGGCCAATGACGGCCAATATACGCAGTACGTGCGTACAAAAGTGCGCCCACGCCACGCAACCGGCAAATGAACGCATTTTTCGCACAACGTGATACCGCTAGTACAGACGTACAGAGTGCGCTGCGGCCGCATAGCGGCGTGTTTGCGTGATTAGGAGACGTCAGACACTGCTAATGTCCAGCCTACATAACGTCCAGACGCAAAAAGAGTTTTATTGACGATCCGTACAAAATCACGCACGAGAATGCGCGTCGTCTGACCGTTTTTGCGCATTCCGTGAAAAAATACGTCAATGAGTTCGGACGCACTTTTTCACGTTCGCGGGGAAAAATGCTTTCGTCTGACCCTAGCCTAAAAGGGCACAGATTGACTTCATTGCCGGTGTTCTGAAAAAGTAGGCAATACCTAAAAGTCAGTAATATGCATCACATCCAGCACAACGCGCGCCTTGCCGAAGGCTCAGCAAAGGTGGATTTTACACAGTTTTAGGCTGGGGTCAGACTAGCGCATTTTTAATGTGAGTTTAGGCGCACTTAATCACGGCCGCAGTAGCAGCAAATGACGCGCAATGACAGTCAATATACGAAGTACGGCCGCACGAAAGTCCGTCCGCGCAACGCAAGTGGAAAATGAACGCATTTTTTCGAGAAAGCAGAACCGCTAGTGCTGACATACAGAGTGCGCTGCGGCGGCATAGCGGCGTGTGTGCGTGATTAGGAGACGTCAGACGCTGCTCATGTCCGGCCAACATAACGTCCAGATGCAGAAAGTGTTTTATTGACGATACGTAAAAAATCACGCACAAAAATGCGCGTCGTCTGACCGTTTTCGCGCATTCCGTGAAAAAAATACGTCAATGCGTTCGGACACACTTTTTGACGGTCGCTGCGAATAATACGTTCATTTGACCCTAGCCTTAACAGTTTGATTTTGGGCGGCAGAAGTTGCACCCAATATTTTGGGCTGCAGATATGGACCAGATATGTGATATCTCGGTAGTAAAGGGGTTAAAACGCCATTGTGATCAGGGTGCAGAGTGTCCCTTTAATTGCCTTACTATTCCCTATTCATAGAGGATCCGCTGCTGCAGACAGTGAGCAGCCATATGTGATCCTATACACTGTGCAGTGTCCTCCTGCTCGTTCCCCCCACACAGAGCGAGTCTTCCTTTTAAAGCCTCCGCAGAAAGAATCCGAGTTGTTTGCAGTGGCGTCGTAACGTGGGGGCGGGGGGGGGTGTGGCCCGCACCAGGTGACACCCGCCTTTAGGGTGACACCGTCACCCTAAGGGCAGGTGTCTCACCCTCCGCCGCGTATTCGCTCCCTGCGAACATCCAAAGCATGCAGCTTCGGCGCTCGTCTGGGGGAAACACGTCACCAGCCAATCGCGGCTGGTCACGTGGCTCCCCCAGGCGAGCGCCCAAGCTGTGCGCCACCGGACGCTCAGAGGGAGCGAACACGCGGCGGAGGTGAGCTGGGGCATATCCATGAGGTGCTGGGCAGTATCCATCTGCTGGGGCATATCCATGAGGTGCTGGGGCATATCCATGGAGGAGCTGGGGCATATCCATGAGGAGCTGGGGCATATCCATGAGGAGCTGGGGCATATCCATGAGGAGCTGGGGCAAATCCATGAGGAGCTGGGGCAAATCCATGAGGAGCTGGGGCATATGAATGAGCTGCTGGAGCATATGCATGAGCTGCTGGGGCAATATATCCATGAGCTGCTGGGGCAGTATATCCATGAGCTGCTGGGGCAGTATATCCATGAGCTGCTGGGGCAGTATATCCATGAGCTGCTGGGGCAGTATATCCATGAGCTGCTGGGGCAGTATATCCATGAGCTGCTGGGGCAGTATATCCATGAGCTGCTGGGGCAGTATATCCATGAGCTGCTGGGGCAGTATATCCATGAGCTGCTGGGGCAGTATATCCATGAGCTGCTGGGGCAGTATATCCATGAGCTGCTGGGGCAGTATATCCATGTGCTGCTGGGGCAGTATATCCATGTGCTGCTGGGGCAGTATATCCATGTGCTGGGGCAGTATATCCATGAGCTGGGGCAATATCCATGAGCGGAGCTGGGGCAAAATCCATGAGCGGAGCTGGGGCAAAATCCATGAGAGGTGCTGGGGCATATCCAGGAGGTGCTGGGGCATTCCATGTGCTGGGCAAGATCCATGAGCTGGGGCAGTATATCCATGAGCTGCTGGGGCAGTATATCCATGAGCTGCTGGGGCAGTATATCCATGTGCTGGGGCAGTATCCATGAGCTGGGGCAATATCCATGAGCGGAGCTGGGGCAAAATCCATGAGCGGAGCTGGGGCAAAATCCATGAGCGGAGCTGGGGCAAAATCCATGAGCGGAGCTGGGGCAAAATCCATGAGCGGAGCTGGGGCAAAATCCATGAGAGGTGCTGGGGCAGTATATCCATGAGCTGCTGGGGCAGTATATCCATGAGCTGCTGGGGCAGTATATCCATGAGCTGCTGGGGCAGTATATCCATGAGCTGCTGGGGCAGTATATCCATGAGCTGCTGGGGCAGTATATCCATGAGCTGCTGGGGCAGTATATCCATGAGCTGGGGCAAACTCCATGAGAGGAGCTGGGGCATTATCAATGAGAGCAGCTGGGGCAGTATATGCATGAGAGCAGCTGGGGCAGTATATCCATGAGAGCAGTTGGGGCAGTATATCCATGAGAGCAGCTGGGGCAGTATATCCATGAGAGGAGCTGGGGCAGTATATCCATGAGAGGGGCTGGGGCAGTATATCCATGAGAGGGGCTGGGGCAGTATATCCATGAGAGGAGCTGGGGCAGTATATCCATGAGAGGAGCTGGGGCAGTATATCCATGAGATGAGCTGGGGCAGTATATCCATGAGATGAGCTGGGGCATATCCATGTGTGCTGGGGCAGTATCCATGTATGAGCTGTCTGGGGCAATATATCCATATGTGAGCTGGGGCAATATATATCCATGGGGGAGCTGCTGGGGGCAATATATATCCAGAGCTGCTGGGGGCAATATATATCCAGAGCTGCTGGGGGCAATATATATCCAGAGCTGCTGGGGGCAATATATATCCAGAGCTGCTGGGGGCAATATATATCCAGAGCTGCTGGGGGCAATATATCCAGAACTGCTGGGGGCAATATATATCCATGTGTGCTTTCACTGCCTTCGAACAGGCAATGTACTTGCTGGCAGTTGGAAAAAAAATTGTGTGAGCATATGAGAGAGCTCCACAGCAATAAACCTCACAGTAATGTGCGCTGTGTGTATGAGCATTCAGTGTTATATGGGAGTACTGATTTAGGAGTAAGAGTAGTAAAAAAAAAAAAAAAAAATCAGATTAATTATTTTGTTTCATTTAAATCAGGTCGTTGCTGGAAGATAAGTGCGAAGACAAATCTATAGGTCCCTGCGCCATTATCCAACTGCAGCTATTTATAAAGCACCAGCATAGTCTGCAGCGCTGTACAACGACTAGAACAAAAGTAACACGTTAGACACACAGTGAACACTAGGGAAAGAGTGTGTATTAATAGTAACTGTAATTGACAGGGTTAAGTGTGAAGAGGTTCTGCAGCATCATTGATTATAGTGTAGAGGGATGATGTGTGAAAGGTGCAGGGTTAGGGTAGAGGAGTCTGGTAGAGGTGTTCGTTACAGACTGAGGGGTGAGAGAGGTGCGGGATGTGAGGAAGGGGCGGATCCAGACACAGGTTTGGGGGGGGGCACTCTACTAGTGTCAGCTACGAGCTGGTGTTGGGTTTGCAGTGACTGAGAAAGTTGCGCCTGAATCGCAGGCTGTGCTCGTCACATTCACTATCCCTAGAACATTGCCTCACAGGGTCTGTCCTCATGCGGCTCAGGTGACACCACACAGCAATGCTCTGTCACTGAGAATCAAATACCACTGGCAATAACACAACACAGGGCCATATATAGCCATACAACTCAGTGACACACACGTTAGAGAAGCCGCTAAAGCCAGGCTCAGAAACTCTGTTATTCCCAGACTTTATTGGCGGAATCACGAAATATTGGGCCATTTATGTTAAACACGTTAAAGTCAGAGCCTCTTATTTACAGACTCATTGCTAGGAGTTTTATTGCTGTGCAGCTCTGTTATACACCCACACACCCTGAATATATTGAGGAGTTTCTAAAAGGAGGAACATTAGATGAAGAAAAAAAAAAAAGAGGGGAAGGGGGATTTGGGTTAAAAATAGGGACGGTCCCTCAAGAAACAGACATTTGGGGATATTGGACCCAGGTACACACTCATAAACAAACACCCACACAGACAGCCAAGACCTGGACTGGACCAGGGTCAATACAAGAAAGGTGCTGTCAGGCTCAATCAGGAGGGTGCAGTACCGTCTTTGGCCTTCTTGCCGCAACGGTGTGGGCCATGACAACTATAGGAGGTGTGTAGGCTGTGTGTGTAACCAGCAAATAGACCCCAGAGTGACATACATAGAAGTTAGCACTTTTATTTCCCATGTGCTGAGCTCATTTTGACCATTTAAAGCATAGAGGTGTATACGTCGGGTCACATCAGAGCACCATATCAAGAAAATGTCAAAAAAGTATCAATTTCTATTCAGATTTAAATCATTTCACCCTGTAATTTATTTTCCCACGTATTATCATCCAAACCTTTTTGTGGAAATATATTTCACAGGGCACCATTAAAAAACTCCGACACGAAGAACCTGTACTGCATTTTTTCTTCCAAAAATCTGTTTAAACATTTTCCACAGTGTATATGCTACATCTAAACAAGTAACATGGATCCAATGTCAGGCGGGTCAAATGCGGTTATAATGTCCAAAAAAATGAAAAATAGGCGAGTAGCAAAGCACCAACAAGCAGAACTCAGCACATGAAAACTATCACTGCGGGGGCGCGAGGAACCGTACCCAATAAGGACCAATAAAATGTCAAGAACAATCGGTATTTGGCTCTTTAGAATAATAATAAAAAAATAATAATAATAAAAAATAAAAAAAGGGGGGGAAATATTCGTACAGCCTCGAAAAGAAGGCATAAGAAAGGGTCGTTGTCCCTGGCTACAGTAGGGACCCGTCCCCGGGGGCCCATCTCAACACATAAGGGCGGGGGACACATTGGAAATCCGAAGATTCCATATACTATGGCACTTGGGGAATGTGTCATGGAGTGGAGCCGTGAGATTATACATACACACATATTCTGGTTAAAATGTGATATAAGTGACAGTGGGGGGGGGCCCTTCCAGCAGCGAGCTAAACAGAGGCGGAAGGCCATGCAAATCCTGTGGACTAGGTGAAGGGAAGGCGGGGTAGGTCATAGAGTTGAGACGGACTGTTGAGAAGGGCCAGAACAGGGTCCGGGCGCACCGGTATGCCATGTTAGTGGATATGAGACCAAACACTGTTACCCATAGGTCCCGCACTCCCACCACATATGATAAGCCATAGAGCCACCTACCCAAGGACCCTGGAAATATCCCTTGGTACCTGGATCCGAATAGGACTCAGGATAGAGACTTATAACCATACAAGAGGGAGGCCTCCCAAATAGAGTCCCATTCCTCCAGCAGAGGAGGACGCCCCACGTCCCATTCCCAGAGAGTTTGATATGGGCAGAGGTAGAAGAATGGCCAAGGAGCAAAAGAATATGGGATGTATTGAATTTTTCTAAGGAAATACAGTTTTAACCAAAATCTGAAGAAAACCATTAAATTTCTCTTTTGTATTTTTTTTCTATTAAATGTTACATGGTCAGGCCCCTCTCTCAATCCGCCCTCGTCGGTGCTTAACTGGCTGATGTTTTCATGTTGGTACGCGGTGCCCTTTAAGGCTAGCGTCAGACGAACGCAGTCATTGATTTGTGATCAATAGAGACCAACACAAAGTGCGCACCAAAGGGAGCACGCACCACGCAACGGACGCCATTTAGGCCTCGACGTAAAAGCACTATGGCCGGTCGCCCAGAGTGCACCACGTCCGCGTAGCCGCCTGTGTGCGTCATGACACGATGTCAGATGCAGCGCATTTGCGACGTCCAGACTTTTTTTGGGCTGGCTGACTGTACCGGTCTTTTAAATTTTAATTAAGTTTGCTTCCCATATTTCCCGTTTATTTCTACATCCGTCAAAAAAAAATAAAAAAATTAAATAAAACCAGTGTGGTGTCTACAGTATCTTCCGTCAGTACGTACGTCCATTATGCATGCAGAGTGCGCACGTCTGACATTAACACCATACATAGCTCTACGTGTTCTCTCCACACACCTCACCCTTACTGCCATCAGTCCACACACATCTTCTCAGTAGCGTATAGAGCGTCAAGGAGGTCTGAGGCAAACATCGGGCACCTAGTAATGTCACATGCTGGAGGTGCACGGCCTGTCCCAGCGCGACAATTACTGGAGCTCCAGTCCATAGGGGAGTGATGGAGGGCATCCCAGGTACCCAGAGCGCCCCCTGTGCATATAAATACGCATCACAGATTGGAGGAAACGGACGCAGACAAGTCATTCTTTACACAGCGTTTGTGTGAAATATAAATCAGATTTATTGATTACAAATCTATCAGCGAGTATCAGTTCTATGATCCGTCAGTTTAAATCAGGAGCAAAGCCACGAGATCTCAAAGGATCAGTTTAATACCCAGTGATCAGGGGGTTAAACATTCAGCCAATCTGCAATCACAAGAAAATAGCATTTACACCTGTACAACCTGATACAGAGATTATACTGCCCCCACTGGGAGGCTATTCCATGTATCTACTACTCGAATACACACAAGTGACATTCAGTGAACACCCAAATACAGAGACAAACACACAGGGGGTTTATAAATAACGCATTGTGATAATTTGGGAAGGGATTTGGAAAATGTGTAAATTCCTCGACTCGCCTATTTCTGTCTACATTTCCTTGTTGATACGACACAGTGTATTATTTAGCAAATAAAGCCCACTTTAGTGCCCAGTGTGATGCATATAGACAGTGCATCTTTAGCCGCAGTATATCCCCCCCCCCCACTCTCAGGTACCTCGTTCACGTGTCTGCACAGACACTCCATTCTCATCACAACCAAAATAAAACCCAGCAAGGACTGAAAGGGTAAAAGAGTTTTTACTCCTAGTATTCATTTTAAAATTACACAAAATCCCCAAATTGTTCAAATTCTCAGCCAGGAAATATCCTTACCTACCCCGAACCCAGCAAGGAGCGGCTCAGTGAAGGCGGCAGTGAAGGTGTGTAAGTGTCTGATCGGGTCACACAGCTCATAAAAAGACAAACGTCCGGCCTCATAGTCCAGGAATATTCCAATTCTACAACAGGAAAGGGGGTGAGGGAACTGGATTGATTTATTGTTATGTCTCACTGAATAATTATTATCATACCTCCTCCACAAACCCCAGGACTTATTATTATCTCCAATCCCTGACCGCTTCCCTTTCCTCTTCATACTAGGATAGACCACCCCGACCCCCCACCACCCCGATTCATTGCCCTCCACTTCCCAGTAATGTCGCCCTGAGGAGAAACTGCTGGAGTTTAAAACGTGAGCATAAATACTGAAATCTCTCTGGTGTTTCTGGGCGACTCTGGTCTATTTCTGACCAGGAAACAGTTTTTAAATCTTTTTTGATACAGAAATATAAATCACTAGCCGTGTTTACATCCAATAACATGTCTGAAGCCTCCGGTACACGGCGCCGTATCGATATTCTGGTCACAATCCCAGTTAGGCCTGAGTGTAAGGTCACTGAGATCAGACCCACATCCAAAGCTCGTACATCATGGACCTTTATATCATGTGTCTCTGTGTCCTCCTCAGCGTCATAATAGTCGGCTCTTATTCCCGTCCTTGTAGGACAGTTAAATGGGCCGGTCATGTCACATAGCTCCTCGATGTCGCCCATCTTCCTGGACAGCTCCTTTATTTCCAGCTGCCGGATTAGATCTGAGACTCTGAGTGAGATCTGCTCTTCCTGCCTGGAGATCTCACTCAGGACTCGCTTCTCCAGGGCTTCCAGCTGTTTCCTGATGTCCCTAATCAGGGCAGTGACTCGCTCTGTTACCCCGGCTGCTTTTTCTGGCACTTGTCTCCTGAGCTCCTCCAGGTTCTGGACTTTTTCCTTGGCCTCCTCGCTCTGTGAGGTCAGTTTCTGCAGGATATTCCTCAGTGTCTCCTCCTTCTCAGAGGCCTCAGAGTCTCCACCTGGTGTCCCCTGTGCTCTCCATCCAACCTGCAGGACACACAGATACAGGTCGTGTCCTCACAGCAGTAATATTTGAGGATTTCCTTGTGGACGGAGCATTTCCTGTTCTCCAGTGAAGTGGTGGGTTCAGTTAAACACAGCAAGTCAGAGGAACACGTCTTAAGTGTTTATCACACAGAGAAGCTTCACAATGTAGACATGTTTTAGCAGCCGGTACCAGAGAGTCACAGTAAGTACAGGGGATCCGGACCTCCTCCTCCTGCTCTGGGTAAGTAGATCGGAAACTGTCTGCGATGTTACGCAGCTTCGTGGTCTTCACCAGAGTCGGACGCTCCTGAGACTCTGCTCTGCACTCAGGACACTTATAGGCTCCAGATCCATTCTGTGTGTCCAGCACATCCACAATGCAAGTCCTGCAGAAGCTGTGTCCACACGTCAGGGTCACAGGATCCATATACATGTTCAGGCAGATGGAGCAGGTCAGCTCGTCTCTCAGATCAACATTAATTAATTGCTTCCCATATTTCCCTTTTGTTTCTACATCCATCAAAAAAAACGTGGTGTCTACATAGTCACATAAGCTGAAAAAAAGACATGCTAGACAAGTTCCTTCGAGTTCAGCCTCTCACACATCACCTACTGCTGTTGCTCCAAAAGAAGGCAAAAAATACCAGTCTGAAGCGCTCGCCAATATGCAACACACATGGGAAAAAAATTCCTTCTTGACCCCAGATGGCGTCAGATTTCTCCTTGGATCAAGAAGCTTTTACCCACATATTAAATATTATAACCCTTAATATTCTGTGTCTGCAGGAAGTCATCCAGTCGTTTTTTAAAAGTCTGTACAGACTCTGACCCAACCACCTCAACAGGCAGAGAATTCCACAGCTTTATTGTTCTCACCGTAAAATAACCCTTCCTATGCTTTAGGCTAAATTTTCTTTCGTCCAGTCTAAATGGATGACCCCGTGTCCTATGTATAGTCCTGTTAATGAATAGGTTATCAGACAATGGTTTATAATGGCCCCGTATATATTTATATAATGGCCCCGTATATATTTATATAAGGTTATCAGATCCCCTCTAAGGCGCCGTTTCTCTAAACCCTCACTAACTCAGCGCCCCACTACCTGTCCTCACTAATCACCAAATACACCCCAGCCCGCTCCCTAAGGTCAAACAGTGACCTGCGCCTAGCTTCTCCCCGCATCACCTCTTCCCATGATAGACTGCAGGATTTCTCACGCGCAGCCCCCACTCTCTGGAACGCTCTCCCTCGTACTGTCAGACTTTCCCCTAACTTCTCTTCCTTCAAACGCTCCCTTAAAACATTCCTATTTAGGGAAGCCTACCACCTAACACACTGACGCAACCATCAATCACTCTCACCTTACAGTCCTCTCCTCCTGTTTCCAACCCCAACCCTCCTAGATTGTGAGTTCCTACGGGAATAGGGCCCTCATCTCCTCCTGTACTGTTTGTCAAATGTTGTTCAATGTATTGTAACCCTGTCTATACTGTGCTTATTGTACAGCGCTGCAGAATATGCTGGCGCTTTAGAAATAAAGAATAAAATAATAAAGGATATTATAGTGCTAGAAAAAGTGCAGTTTAAGACCGGTGCCCAAAATCACACGGCGTATGCAAGGTGCGTCTTACCATTGATTTATACAGAGACAAAATTATGTTTTCATCCCAAGAGTGAACTCCCCTTTTAGGCTAGAACAGACGAACGCATTTTTTCACGTCGACCGTGAAAAAGTGTGTCCAAACGCATTGACGGATTTTTTCACGGCATGCGCGTAAGCGGTCATACGATGTGTATTTTCGTACGGGATTTTTTTTACAGATCATCAATACAACACTTTCTGCGTCTGGATATTAGGTAGGATGGACATCAGAGTCTGACGTCACCTAATCACGCACACACGTCGCTAGCGGACCCAGCGCACGCTGTACGTCAGTACTAGTGGTTCTACGTTCCCGAAAAAATGCGTTAATTTCCCGCCGGTGTTGCACGGCTGCACATTCGTGCGGCCGTAATTCATATATTGCCTGTCATTTGCTGCTACTGCAGCCATAATTAAATGTGCCTAAACGCACTTTCACAATGCGTTCGTCTGACCCCAGCCTTAATGCATGCCAATACCTTGCTGGCCTTGGCGGCTGCTGTTTGACATTAGGCATGGTTACTGTGAAGGAACCGTTCCCTTCCGTCTGTCCTGGCTCTCCAGACACCCCTTCGTTGCGGTCAGCCCGGCTACTGGGAGCTCTGTCCTCAGCGCCTCGACCTGCCTGCTTCTGTTCCTCTGCCCTGGAGCCGTTAGGAATCTCCAGAAGGCCGCTCTCTGCCTTCTGAGGGTGAGTGTGGAGTGTAGCGTAATTTGTAATAAAGACACCAAGCGCGGCTGTATGCTTTAAAACAGGATTCTCTCTGAGCTCTGAGCGTTCTCTCACTTTTTAATGAACAAAACGCCACCATTTATGCTGAAGTCCAGTCATAATTTGCATACCCATACTAATTACATTATGTCAGTTATTTACAATACACATTCTTTAGCCTTCAGCTCACACAACATTTGTATATCCATTGTTCTAGCACATCAGATTAAAACACACACTATCAGAGATCCCTTGAATTAAACATGCAGCTAGATAATGGGAAAAGCCCTGGTGCATAAATTACACAGCAGTAAAGCTTGTTTCACGGGAAAAACACTGAGGATAAGTGGAATATCTTTAAACTAACACTAGAAAAGTACACGTCACAATATATTCCACTGGTTAATAAATATAAAAGAAACAGACTGAAACCAATGTGGCTTAGTAGGAAGGTAACTAAGGAAATGAAAAATAAAAAAAAGGCATTTAAAGCTTTTAAATCTGATAAATCGGAGGCATCCTATAAAGCATATAGGGCAGCCAATAAAGCATGTAAAAATGCGATTAGATGGGCTAAACTAGAAAATGAAAAAGAAATAGCCAAGGAGAGCAGGACCAACCCTAAAAGATTCTTTAGGTACATAAATTCTAAAAAACCCAAGAGTGAAAATGTAGGTTCACTAAAATCTGAGTCAGGGTTATTGTTAACTGAAGATCAGGATAAGGCAGAAATTTTAAATGATAAATACTGAAGAAAAATAATCAAAGAGAAACCTATAACAGGAGACATGCAATTCATTAATAAAAACTTACTAATACAAAGTGACTGGTTGACTCAGGAGAAGGTTTTGCAGAAATTGAACAATGTGAATGTGAATAAAGCCCCAGGGCCAGATGGAATTCACCCGCGAGTACTGAGAGAGCTATGTGTTGAAATATGTAAACCTCTGTTCTTAATCTTTCAAGATTCTTTTTCTTCAGGAATAGTACCAGAGGATTGGAGAAAAGCTGACGTGGTCCCTATATTTAAGAAAGGTTTAAAATTTGTGCCTGGGAATTATAGACCTGTGAGCTTAACATCTGTGGCTGGGAAAGTATTTGAGGGGTTACTAAGGGATAATATTCAGGAATTTATTGGGAGGTATAATGTTATTGGCAAAAATCAGCATGGTTTCAGGAAACACAGATCATGTCAGACTAACCTAATTACGTTCTATGAGGAAGTAAGTAGAAGTATAGATCAGGGGGGGGGGTCGCAGTGGATGTGATTTACTTAATTTAAATAGTAACCTTTTGTGTGGAACTAAGAAAAATTGGTCTAGATGAAAATACTTGTTCTTGGATAGAAAACTGGCTAAAAGATAGGGTACAGAGAGTGGTCATAAATGGTACATTTTCAAGATGGACACCAGTGGTAAGCGGTGTCCCTCAGGGGTCTGTTATAGGACCAATACTATTCAATTTATTTATAAATGACTTTGAGATAGGCATTGAAAGTCATGTATCAGTGTTTGCAGATGACACAAAACTAGGAAAAGTAATACAATGTGAGCAGGATGTAACTTCGCTGCAGAGGGATTTAGATAGATTGGGGGACTGGGCACTTAAATGGCAGATGAGATTTAATCTAGATAAATGCAAAGTTATGCACTTTGAAGTGAAGAACACACAAGTAATTTATACCCTAAATGGTACGGAGTTAGGGAAATCCAAGCAGGAGAAGGATTTGGGAATAATCATAGACTTCAAACTAAGTAACAATGTGCAATGTCAAACAGCAGCCGCCAAGGCCAGCAAAGTATTGGCATGCATTAAAAGGGGAGTTCACTCACGGGATGAAAACATAATTTTGCCTCTGTATAAATCAATGGTCAGGCCGCACCTTGAATATGCCGTGCAATTTTGGGCACCGGTCTTAAAAAAAGATATTATAGCGTTAGAAAAAGTGCAGAGACGGGCAACTAAATTAATAAGGGGGATGGAAGGGTTAAGTTATGAGGAAAGACTAACAAGCTTAAACCTGTTTAGTTTAGAGAAACGGCGCCTTAGAGGGGATCTGATAACCTTATATAAATATATACGGGGCCATTATCAACCATTGTCTGATAACCTATTCATTAACAGGACTATACATAGGACAAGGGGTCATCCATTTAGACTGGAAGAAAGAAAATTTAGCTTAAAGCATAGGAAGGGTTATTTTACGGTGAGAACAATAAAGCTGTGGAATTCTCTGCCTGTTGTTGAGGTGGTTGGTTCAGAGTCTGTACAGACTTTTAAAAAACGACTGGATGACTTCCTGCAGACACAGAATATTAAGGGTTATAATATTTAATATGTGGATAAAAGCTTCTTGATCCAAGGAGAAATCTGACTGCCATTCTGGGGTCAAGAAGGAATTTTTTCCCAGTATGTTGCATATTGGCGAGCATTTCAGACTGGGTTTTTTGCCTTCTTTTGGATCAACAGCAGTAGGTTATGTGGGAGAGGCTGAACCCGATGGACGCATGTCTTTTTTCAGCCTATGTAACTATGTAACTATGTTTACTGTATACACAAAAACACATTTACCTACAGGAATATAAGTATTTTTAAAACCAAAGCTATACCATTTTACACTAAACTAAATTAAACTAAAACCAAACAATGTAAAATATATTTAAAACCACACGATATAAATGAACATAAAGTCTCTTGGGGTTTGAAGCGTGGAGCGTTACATCTAGGATTATTCCCAAATCCTTCTGCTTAGATTTCCCTAACTCCGTACCATTTAGGCTGGGGTCAGACGAGCGCAGTTATCACGTCCGTGTTGCCGCACATTTGTACGTCCGTGGCAGCATAGCATTCTGACCAGTGGAGCCCCACACACGAAGTACGTCCGCACAGAAGTGTGGACGCATGACAGATGTGGCAAACGGACGCATGTTAGGCAAGAATGTAATACTGCTAGAACGGACGTGCAGAGTGCGCCACCTCTGCAACGTCCGCATAGCTTTGTGTGTGAGTGATGGAACGTAGTCAGACAAAAACATTTTTTTATTT
>RXON01003311.1:0-15741 GCA_009667805.1 Leptobrachium leishanense
AGTTTGCTCCTCTTGTTTAAACCGTTTTGAAGCCTTCTTTTATAATATGACCCCGACATGTTATATATCGTTCTTTCCGGCAGACTCGGCAGATGATTCATAATATATCATTATCATATCTATGCGTCATGTCCTGTCTGTATATTATAAAAAAAAATGCAATAAAATTAGAATTTTCAATGTTTGTTTTACAAGGTGTAAAGTGTTTTTTTCACATTTTATCATGCGAGTGTTTGCGGTTATATTTTATGAGTTGCGTTTGTTAAAAAAAAAATTGAAAAGGGGACTTGTTATATTTTTTTGGGTGAAAATTACAACAGTCACATTCATGGCCACAAATATGTTGACAAATTTATGACAAAGGGTCCATAGAAATGTCAATAAATTTATGTACATATAATTTTAACAGTGTGGACTGGAAACCAAGCAATACATAATTAACTTATTAACGTAAAGCAACGCACACAAACAGGAAAAAATATATAAAAAATAGAAAATTTATTTACAAATACAACATGGGGAAGGGAAGGGAACATGCCAAGGATGGCAAACTGCCCAACAGGGGCACAAACAACACAAACAAACATACAATGGTGGCCATCTTCCAGTCTAAGCCAGGCGATAATTACTGGCATTTGAGGAGATGTTGGAGCTGGTCCGCATCTTCGATAACAAGGAATATGACTGCAGTAAGGGCCCTTACGCAGGAAGAATAATTTGAGAAGGATCGTAACATTGAGAAGTTACGCGCACCACCATCCTAAAGGTGTTTGGGAAAGACGGGATGAAGGACCAGATCAGAAAACGCTGGTCCGACCTCAAAGCAGGCGAGCAGGAGCAGCTGAGGCACTTGTCGCTCTTCTTACTGCCGCTCAAGGATGTCCGCGGTGGTCACTAGGTGCTCCCGGACTACCTGCAGCAGTTCCTGGACGTTGTCAAGTGTCCTGACTGCCAGGCGAAGCTCGCCGATCGCCTCCCGTCGGCGTCTGGCTTCTCCTTCTATATATCCAATAAATGAAAGAAGGAAAATACAGTAAGTAAAGCAGGTTTCTATTTTTGACTGAAAGTCTTGAAAAAATATAACAGTAGTATATACCAGTGCTGGCAGCTTCCTGAGGCTCCTCCTCCTCCTCCGACTGATCCCCCACCACCACCGTCTGCATATCCAGTGCTATATGTAAGAAATTAAAGAAATAAAAAATACAGTAAACAACAAAACTGATTTATTTTTGAACAAAAGTCGATGCAAAATACAACAGTAAAAAAAAAAAACCTGGACTGGCGGCCTCCGGCTCCCTCTCTTCCTCCTCCTGCTCCTCTTCCTCTTCCTCCTCCTCTTCCTCCTCCTGCTCCTCTTGTGCTATACATAAAAAAATTTAATTAAAATACAGTAAACAAAAAATGTTTCTGTTTTTGACCAAAAGTCGTTGCAAAATAAAACAGTATATACCAGCGCTGGTGGATGCCCGTGGCTCCTCCTCCTCCTCCTCCGGGGCACTGGTGCCCGCCGGGGCAGATTCGGCGGCCTTCTTCCTGTCTTCTGCCAGATTCAAAAAATAACACGTAAATAATGCAGACTGGAAAAAATGGTATATCTATACACTATATTGCCGAAAGTATTGCGACACCCCCTCACTACCCCACTACCAGAGGCCTGTTCAGTACCTCAGCAGCTGCTGAATTGCTGCAGCAGTGTCGTTGAACCCTTTGGATGCGAATTTTGAATCCAAAATGGCCGATGATTTCTTAATGAAAAATTCAGATTGTTTTTCGGATCACTCGGACAAAATATAATAAAGAGAAGCAGTCAGCACAATTCCGTTTTGTATCCACACACCACAAATGATCGTTTTTAATGAATAAACGTTATGTTTACTTCTGAAACAATATATAATTTGAACTGTAATATATGTCTATGTGCCGGGGGAAATAATAAATAAATATTTTGTGCTTTGGTTAACAGAAACCGCAAAATTAACATTGCTGTATGGAATTATTACATGCTTGGAGGCGGCGGCCATCTTGCTGTACGGCATTGTTACTGCTTCATGGCGGCGGCCATCTTTAAAACGTCACACTCAGCATCTCCTCGGGTCGCTGCAAGTGCTAGGTTAGCATGCTGAGCGATTGAACGGCGTTCAATGGCAAGTTGCTAACTTAGCACTTGCAGCGGCTGAGGTATTGAACAGGCCTCAGCTTGACCCCCCCCACTACTCCCATCTCATACATATATTGCACACAGAACATATATTTTACCGTTCATTTATATATTTTTTCAGAAGTAAACATTACGTTTATTCAATAAAAAACTATTATTTGTGTTGTGTGCGTACAAAACGCATTGTGCGACTGCTTTTAGTTATTTTATAGAAGGCCTCAGCCTCAGTTTCACTTTCAGTTTCTGCGAATAAAACTGGATATTGCAGAAACAACAGAAATCCACCATTTTGTTTTGAAATTTGCATCTAAAGCATTCAGTGACACTGCTGCAGCAGCTGCTGAGGACGTATTGAACGCAGCTCTGTTTGGATGCACTTTCAGAAGAACTACATGTCCCATCCTAACACTTAGCAGAGACGCAGAGATTTTTATTGATGCGCAGGTGGGAGCCAATATTGGGCAAGCTGCGGGACATCTCGTATGCTTCGCTCAATCACAACAACCCCCCCCCCAGCACACTACAGACTACACACACAGTGCCAAAAGAAATCCAGCATTGTAACTTCATCTACATACATCAAATGTCACAATTTTCACGAATACGTAAAATCACAAAAAGGAAGAGCTATGGCAAAAATGCATGTATCACGAGTCGTGAAAACGCAAAGCTATACACAATCACATTGCATGAAAAAAGGACTAGATAAATCAACGTATTTCTGTGCACATTAGCACATGCACGCACATTATTATTATTATACAGGATTTATATAGCGCCAACAGTTTGCGCAGCGCTTTACAATATAACATGACACTTACGTTTCGCTATGATGCGCCGGATGCGCCTCAGCTGCTTCTGCTCTCGAACCTTCAAATCCGACCAGCGTTTCCTCAGCTGGTCCTTCGTGCGTTCCTTCCCGAACATCTTCAAAATGGTGGTGCGTAGCTTCTGTAGGATTCGATCCTTCCTCGCGTTACACTTCCTGCGGTAAGGGCCCTTACTGCAATCATAATCCTTGCTATCGAAGATGCGCACAAGCTCCAACATCTCCTCAAATGCCATATTTGTGGCTCGTTTCTTCCTGGGTGCTGCTGGTGACGAATCTGCCGATGAGGTGCTACTGCTTGCAGCGGCCATTTTGATGAATAATAATAACAACAATATTTTGTTCAAAAAGTTGTCAATAAAAGTTTGCTCAATAAAGTTACGATCTCCGCGTGCGTGCGCGCGCATGCGCGACCCGCGGTCGAATCGGATCTGACCCAAATACGACAATTCGTATCGGATCAGTGAAAAAAATAACGCATTTACATTTTACACATACAAACTTTACAGAATCAGCGATATAACAGATATAATAGTTAAATAATACGATGTCCAGACTTACCGAAATGGAACCGAAATCCCGAATGGAACTGAAATCATGAATAGACTATAGAGGGAAAATAAATTTCGATTTGACACATTTCAAGTCCATTTGAAAATTCCGAAATTTTTTCGATTTGGCTCGGAAAACTTTTCGGATTTCGGAACTTTTTCGTTTTTCGGAAAGTCTGTTCTCGTTTCAAAGCAATAGATTTCGATGACATTTCAAGTTCATTCGAAAATTCCGAAAAAAATTCGTTTCGGCTCGGGAACCTTTTCGATTCGGCCGTTTTCGGGTCTAAATATTTTCGGAATTTCGGTCGAATCGAAAGACCCGAATCGGGAAATTTCGTGAAAATTCCGAAATTCCGAAACCCGAAACGCACATCCCTATCAGGGAGGGGTCGGGTTATATCTGTGTGAATTGTGTCAGGGAGGGGTCGGGTTATATCTGTGTGGAATTGTGTCAGGGAGGGGCCGGGTTATATCTGTGTGAATGTATCAGGGAGGGGTCGGTTTTATCTGTGTGATTTGTGTCGCGGAGTCGGGTTATATCTGTGTGAATTGTGTCAGGGAGGGGCCGGGTTATATCTGTTGTGAATTGTATCAGGGAGGGGTCGGGTTATATCTGTGTGATTTGTGTCGCGGAGGGGTCAGGTTATATCTGTGTGATTTGTGTCGGGGAGGGGTCGGGTTATATCTGTGTGATTTGTGTCAGGGAGGGGTCGGTTATATCTGTGTGATTTGTGTCAGGGAGGGGTCGGGTTATATCTGTGTGATTTGTGTCAGGGAGGGGTCGGGTTATATTTGTGTAATTTGTGTCAGGGAGGGGTCGGGTTATATCTGTGTGATTTGTGTCAGGGAGGGGTCAGGTTATACCTGTGTGATTTGTGTCAGGGAGGGGTCGGGTTATATCTGTGTGATTTGTGTCATGGAGGGGTCGGGTTATATCTGTGTGATTTGTGTCGGGGAGTGGTTGGGTTATATCTGTGTGATTTGTGTCGGGTTATATCTGTGTGATTTGTGTCGGTGAGGGGTCGGGCTATATCTGTGTGATTTGTGTCAGGGAGGGGTCGGTTATATCTGTGTGATTTGTGTCGAGGAGGGGTCGGGTTATATCTGTGTGATTTGTGTCATGGAGTGGCCGGGTTATATCTGTGTGATTTGTGTCGGGAAGGATCGGGTTATATCTGTGTGATTTGTGTAGGGGAGGGGTCGGTTTACATCTGTGTTGTTTGTGTCGGGGAAGGATCGGGTTACATCTGTGTGATATGTGTCGGGGAGGGGTCGGGTTAGATCTGTGTGATTTGTGTCAGGGAGGGGTCGGGTTATATCTGTGTGATATGTGTCGGGGAGGGGTCGGTTTATTCTGTGTGTGATTTGTGTCAGGGTGGGGTCGGGTTATATCTGTGTGATATGTGTCGGGGGGGGTCGGGTTATATCTGTGTGATTTGTGTCGGGAGGGGTCGGGTTATATCTGTGTGATTTGTGTCAGGGAGGGGCCGGGTTATATCTCTGTGATTTGTGTCAGGGAGGGGCCGGGTTATATCTGTGTGATTTGTGTCAGGGAGGGGTCGGGTTATATTTGTGTAATTTGTGTCAGGGAGGGGTCGGGTTATATCTGTGTGATTTGTGTCAGGAGGGGTCAGGTTATACCTGTGTGATTTGTGTCAGGGAGGGGTCGGGTTATATCTGTGTGATTTGTGTCATGGAGGGGTCGGGTTATATCTGTGTGATTTGTGTCGGGGAGTGGTTGGATTATATCTGTGTGATTTGTGTCGGGTTATATCTGTGTGATTTGTGTCGGTGAGGGGTCGGGCTATATCTGTGTGATTTGTGTCAGGGAGGGGTCGGTTATATCTGCGTGATTTGTGTCAGGGAGGGGTCGGGTTATATGTGTGATATGTGTCGGGGAGGGGTCGGGTTATATCTGTGTGATCTGTGTCGGGAGGGGTCGGGTTATATCTGTGTGATTTGTGTCGGGAGGGGTCGGGTTATATCTGTGTGATTTGTGTCAGGGAGGGGCCGGGTTATATCTGAGTGATTTGTGTCAGGGAGGGGTCGGGTTATATCTCTGGTGATTTGTGTCAGGGAGAGGCCGGGTTATATCTGTGTGAATTGTGTCAGGGAGGGGTCGGGTTATATCTGTGTGAATTGTGTCAGGGAGGGGTCGGTTATATCTGTGTGAATTGTGTCAGGGAGGGGCCGGTTATATGTGTGTGAATTGTATCAGGGAGGGGTCGGGTTATATCTGTGTGATTTGTGTCGCGGAGGGGTCGGGTTATATCTGTGTGATTTGTGTCAGGGAGGGGTCGGGTTATATCTGTGTGATTTGTGTCAGGGAGGGGTCGGGTTATATCTGTGTGATTTGTGTCAGGGAGGGGTCGGGTTATATCTCTGTGATTTGTGTCAGGGAGGGGCCGGGTTATATCTGTGTGATTTGTGTCGGGGAGGGGTCGGGTTTATCTGTGTGATTTGTGTTAGGGAGGGGTCGGGTTATATCTGTGTGATTTGTGTCGGGGAGGGGTCGGGTTATATCTGTGTGATTTGTGTCAGGGAGGGGTCGGGTTATATCTCTGTGATTTGTGTCAGGGAGGGGCCGGGTTATATCTGTGTGATTTGTGTCAGGGAGGGGTTACATCTGTGTGTGATTGTGTCAGGGAGGGGTCAGGTTATGTCTGTGTGATTTGTGTCGGAGGGGTCGGGTTATATCTGTGTGATTTGTGTCGGGAAGGATCGGGTTACATCTGTGTGATATGTGTCGGGGAGGGGACAGGTTATATCTGTGTGATCTGTGTCAGGGAGGGGCCGGGTTATATCTGTGTGAGTGTGTCGGGAAGGATCGGGTTACATCTGTGTGATAGTGTCGGGGAGGGGTCGGGTTATATCTGTGTGATTTGTGTCAGGAGGGGTCGGGTTATATCTGTGTGATATGTGTCGGAGGGGTCGGGTTATATCTGTGTGATCTGTGTCGGAGGGGTCGGGTTATATCTGTGTGATTTGTGTCGGGAGGGGTCGGGTATATCTGTGTGATTTGTGTCAGGGGGGGCCGGGTTATATCTGAGTGATTTGTGTCAGGGAGGGGTCGGGTTATATCTGTTGATTTGTGTCAGGGAGAGGCCGGTTATATCTGTGTGAATTGTGTCAGGAGGGGTCGGGTTATATCTGTGTGAATTGTGTCAGGGAGGGGTCGGGTTATATCTGTGTGATTGTGTCGGGAGGGGTCCGGGTTATATCTGTGTGAATTGTATCAGGGAGGGGTCGGGTTATATCTGTGTGATTTGTGTCGCGGAGGGGTCGGGTTATATCTGTGTGATTTGTGTCAGGGAGGGGTCTGTTAATATCTGTGTGATTTGTGTCATGGAGAGGTCGGTTATATCTGTGTGATTGTGTCAGGGAGGGGTCGGGTTATATCTGTGTGATTAGTGTCAGGGAGGGGTCGGGTTATATCTGTGTGATTTGTGTCAGGGAGGGGTCGGGTTATATCTGTGTGATTTGTGTTGGGGAGGGTCCGGTTATATCTGTGTGATTTGTGTCAGGGAGGGGTCGGGTTATATCTGTGTGATTAGTGTCAGGAAGGTCGGGTTATATCTGTGTGATTTGTGTCAGGGAGGGGTCGGGTTATATCTGTGTGATTTGTGTCAGGGTGGGGTCGGGTATATCTGTGTGATTTGTGTCGGGGAGGGGTCGGGTTATATCTGTGTGATTTGTGTCAGGGAGGGGTCGGGTTTATCTGTGTGATTTGTGTCAGGGAGGGGTCGGGTTATGTCTGTGTGATTTGTGTCAGGGAGGGGTTAATCTGTGTAATTTGTGTCAGGGAGGGGTCAGGTTATGTCTTTGTGATTTGTGTGTCAGGGAGGTCGGTTATATCTGTGTGATTTGTGTCGGGGAGGGGCCGGGTTATATCTGTGTGATTTGTGTAAGGGAGGGGTCGGGTATATCTGTGTGATTTGTGTCAGGGAGGGGTCGGGTTATATCTGTGTGATTTGTGTCGGGAGGGGTCGGGTTATATCTGTGTGATTTGTGTCGGGAGGGGTCGGGTTATATCTGTGTGATTTGTGTCAGGGAGGGGTCTGGTTATATCTGTGTGATTTGTTTTCATGGAGGGGTCGGGTTATATCTGTGTGATTTGTGTCAGGGAGGGGTCGGGTTATATCTGTGTGATTTGTGTCAGGGAGGGGTCGGGTTATATCTGTGTGATTTGTGTCAGGGAGGGGTCTGGTTATATCTGTGTGATTTGTTTTCATGGAGGGGTCGGGTTATATCTGTGTGATTTGTGTCAGGGAGGGGCCGGGTTATATCTGTGTGATTTGTGTCAGGGAGGGGTTACATCTGTGTGTGATTGTGTCAGGAGGGGGTCAGGTTATGTCTGTGTGATTTTGTCGGAGGGGTCGGGTTATATCTGTGTGATTTGTGTCGGGAAGGATCGGGTTACATCTGTGTGATATGTGTCGGGGAGGGGACAGGTTATATCTGTGTGATCTGTGTCAGGGAGGGGCCGGGTTATATCTGTGTGAGTGTGTCGGGGAAGGATCGGGTTACATCTGTGTGATATGTGTCGGGGAGGGGTCGGGTTATATCTGTGTGATTTGTGTCAGGGAGGGGTCGGGTTATATCTGTGTGATATTGTGTCGGGGAGGGGTCGGGTTATATCTGTGTGATCTGTGTCGGGGAGGGGTCGGGTTATATCTGTGTGATTTGTGTCGGGGAGGGTCGCGGGTTATATCTGTGTGATTTGTGTCAGGGAGGGGCCGGGTTATATCTGAGTGATTTGTGTCAGGGAGGGGTCGGGTTATATCTGTGTGATTTGTGTCAGGGAGAGGCCGGGTTATATCTGTGTGAATTGTGTCAGGGAGGGGTCGGGTTATATCTGTGTGAATTGTGTCAGGGAGGGGTCGGGTTATATCTGTGTGAATTGTGTCAGGGAGGGGCCGGGTTATATCTGTGTGAATTGTATCAGGGAGGGGTCGGGTTATATCTGTGTGATTTGTGTCGCGGAGGGGTCGGGTTATATCTGTGTGATTTGTGTCAGGGAGGGGTCTGGTTATATCTGTGTGATTTGTGTCATGGAGAGGTCGGTTATATCTGTGTGATTAGTGTCAGGGAGGGGTCGGGTTATATCTGTGTGATTAGTGTCAGGGAGGGGTCGGGTTATATCTGTGTGATTTGTGTCAGGGTGGGGTCGGGTTATATCTGTGTGATTTGTGTTGGGGAGGGGTCGGGTATAATCTGTGTGATTTGTGTCAGGGAGGGGTCGGGTTATATCTGTGTGATTAGTGTCAGGGAGAGGTCGGTTATATCTGTGTGATTAGTGTCAGGGAGGGGTCGGGTTATATCTGTGTGATTTGTGTCAGGGTGGGGTCGGGTTATATCTGTGTGATTTGTGTCGGGGAGGGGTCGGGTTATATCTGTGTGATTTGTGTCAGGGAGGGGTCGGGTTATATCTGTGTGATTTGTGTCAGGGAGGGGTCGGGTTATGTCTGTGTGATTTGTGTCAGGGAGGGGTTACATCTGTGTAATTTGTGTCAGGGAGGGGTCAGGTTATGTCTTTGTGATTTGTGTCAGGGAGGGGTCGGGTTATATCTGTGTGATTTGTGTCGGGGAGGGGCCGGGTTATATCTGTGTGATTTGTGTAAGGGAGGGGTCGGGTTATATCTGTGTGATTTGTGTCAGGGAGGGGTCGGGTTATATCTGTGTGATTTGTGTCGGGGAGGGGTCTGTTTATATCTGTGTGATTTGTGTCGGGGAGGGGTCGGGTTATATCTGTGTGATTTGTGTCAGGGAGGGGTCTGGTTATATTCTGTGTGATTTGTTTTCATGGAGGGGTCGGGTTATATCTGTGTGATTTGTGTCAGGGAGGGGTCGGGTTATATCTGTGTGATTTGTGTCAGGGAGGGTCGGGTTATCTATCTGTGTGATTTGTGTCAGGGAGGGGTCTGGTTATATCTGTGTGATTTGTTTTCATGGAGGGGTCGGGTTATATCTGTGTGATTTGTGTCAGGGAGGGGTCGGGTTATATCTGTGTGATTTGTGTCAGGGAGGGGTTACATCTGTGTGATTTGTGTCAGGGAGGGGTCAGGTTATGTCTGTGTGATTTGTGTCAGGGAGGGGTCGGGTTATATCTGTGTGATTTGTGTTGGGGAGGGGCTGGGTTATATCTGTGTGATTTGTGTCAGGGAGGGGTCGGGTTATATCTGTGTGATTTGTGTCAGGGAGGGGTCGGGTTATATCTGTGTGATTTGTGTCAGGGAGGGGTCGGGTTATATCTCTGTGATTTGTGTCAGGGAGGGGCCGGGTTATATCTCTGTGATTTGTGTCAGGGAGGGGTCGGGTTATATCTGTGTGATTTGTGTCAGGGAGGGGTCGGGTTATATTTGTGTAATTTGTGTCAGGGAGGGGTCGGGTTATATCTGTGTGATTTGTGTCAGGGAGGGGTCAGGTTATACCTGTGTGATTTGTGTCAGGGAGGGGTCGGGTTATATCTGTGTGATTTGTGTCATGGAGGGGCCGGGTTATATCTGTGTGATTTGTGTCGGGGAGTGGTTGGGTTATATCTGTGTGATTTGTGTCGGGTTATATCTGTGTGATTTGTGTCGGTGAGGGGTCGGGCTATATCTGTGTGATTTGTGTCAGGGAGGGGTCGGTTATATCTGTGTGATTTGTGTCGAGGAGGGGTCAGGTTATATCTGTGTGATTTGTGTCAGGGAGGGGTCGGGTTATATCTATGTGATTTGTGTCAGGGAGGGGTCGGGTTATATCTGTGTGATTTGTGTCAGGGAGGGGTCGGGTTATATCTGTGTGATTTGTGTCGGGGAGGGGTCGTGTTACATCTGTGTGATTTGTGTCAGGGAGGGGTCGGGTTATATCTGTGTGATTTGTGTCAGGGAGGGGTTACATCGTGTGTGATTTGTGTCAGGGAGGGGTCAGGTTATGTCTGTGTGATTTGTGTCGGAGGGGTCGGGTTTATCTGTGTGATTTGTGTCGGGGAGGGGTCTGGTTATATCTGTGTGATTTGTGTCATGAGAGGTCGGGTTATATCTGTGTGATTTTGTCAGGGAGGGGTCTGGTTATATCTGTGTGATTTGTGTCATGGAGGGGTCGGGTTATATCTGTGTGATTTAGTGTGTCAGGGAGGGGTCGGGTTATATCTGTGTGATTTGTGTCAGGGAGGGGTCGGGTTATGTCTGTGTGATTTGTGTCAGGGAGGGGTTACATCTGTGTAATTTGTGTCAGGGAGGGGTCAGGTTATGTCTTTGTGATTTGTGTCAGGGAGGGGTCGGGTATATCTGTGTGATTTGTGTCGGGGAGGGGCCAGGTTATATCTGTGTGATTTGTGTAAGGGAGGGGTCGGGTTATATCTGTGTGATTTGTGTCAGGGAGGGGTCGGGTTATATCTGTGTGATTTGTGTCGGGGAGGGGTCTGTTTATATCTGTGTGATTTGTGTCGGGGAGGGGTCGGGTTATATCTGTGTGATTTGTGTCAGGGAGGGGTCTGGTTATATCTGTGTGATTTGTTTTCATGGAGGGGTCGGGTTATATCTGTGTGATTTGTGTCAGGGAGGGGTCGGGTTATATCTGTGTGATTTGTGTCAGGGAGGGGTCGGGTTATGTCTGTGTGATTTGTGTCAGGGAGGGGTTACATCTGTGTGATTTGTGTCAGGGAGGGGTCAGGTTATGTCTGTGTGATTTGTGTCAGGGAGGGGTCGGGTTATATTCTGTGTGATTTGTGTTGGGGAGGGCCGGGTTATATCTGTGTGATTTGTGTCAGGGAGGGGTCGGGTTATATCTGTGTGATTTGTGTCAGGGAGGGGTCGGGTTATATCTGTGTGATTTGTGTCAGGGAGGGGTCGGGTTATATCTATGTGATTTGTGTCGGGGAGGGGTCGGGTTATATCTGTGTGATTTGTGTCAGGGAGGGGTCGGGTTATATCTGTGATTTGTGTCGGGGAGGGGTCGGGTTATATCTATGTGATTTGTGTCGGGGAGGAGTCGGGTTATATCTGTGTGATTTGTGTCGGGGAGGGGTCGGGTTATATCTGTGTGATTTGTTTGTGTCAGGGACTGGTCAGGTTATATCTGTTTGCGTTGTGTACATTGTTGCTTTTTCAGTCACTCTCTGCAGGTAGATGAGACATTAAGCTCAATGTGTCTTTTCTGGTCTTCGTGTTTGAAGTTGTACCTTTAATTCCAGGGCATTGTTTTAATTCCTTTTATCACATTATTTCTCTATCGGGTTTAATAGTTTGATTAATTCAGTGTCCGGGGTCCTTATAATAGTGTTATATTTATCATATACGTTCTTGCTCTTCCTTTCAGTTCTGTTCATGAAGCACAAGGAGTAACGTTTTGATGAAGCTTTGATGTTTTATTGTTTTGTTTCGTGTTACTTTCATCGGGAAGATGTATCCAGCTCGAGTCGCTCCCGGCAGGCACAGGCGCAGAGTGATCGTTAGGCAATTGCTTAACAGTTAAACATCCCGCTGATCCAGGCCGTATCTTCTCCATTTTATTAGAAATGACGGATATTTCCATTTCAACACAAGGAGCGCGGCATGAAGATGTCTTTTGTCTGCGCTGGAAATTAACCAGCCATTATGTTGCTGGGAGATTTTTTGCCAAGATGAGTTGGAGCCAGTGAGCGATGCTGAATTTCCTTTTGTGATGAGTAATGCAGGACGGATCTTCCATCTGGCCGCGCAGAAAAACCATGTCCTGATGAATATAATCAGAGTTCGTGACGTATCAATGAACTGGGCATGAAGCTGGTTTTTTTTCGGCTCAAGAGAATGATAATTACTCGCCGAGAGTACAAGCGCACAGAGGTTGTTTATGTAGTAGATACAAGTGTCCATGTTCATACCTAGTGACCTTCTCTGCGGAACAGAATGTTCTTTTCTTAAGAAACAGCCCAGGAGAAGATCTTTATACGTTTCAGAGTCTGGCGTCAGGATTTAATGAAAATCAGTCGAGTTATTATATTATATAAGATCTATTTAACAGATGAAAGGACGTCATGTCTCTATGGACACCCTGCTGCGGCGCATCACTGACCAGAGGTCCATTCCATCTCTCTTTATTGGAGTTACCATTAGCAGAGTATGGAGAGCTGTTAAGGAGACGCCATGTCAGGTCACAGCCTGGACTTTCTTTCACTGCTTTCTCATGGATACATAGTAACAACACAAGATAATGACTCAGGACTTGTATTACCGGTTCCATTGCAATCCCAGCAACAGGAAATTCCATCCATTTTTTTTTGTTGACTGTCAGTTGAAATCAGTCCAAGAGGTGATTATTTATTGACCATGGTCCCTTCATTGAATTATCGATGGATATAGTTTGGAAAATCACAGTTAATAAATTACTTTGACGCTACATCGAGTTCTTTACTGAAGGATCTGCCTCTGTAGTTGTCCTTTGTACCACTCTTTCTGGTTCTTTCTCTGTTGAAGTTGTCCAGGTTCTCTCCAGCGTTGTTTTCATTGAGCTTCTATGGAGGCTGCCCCTTTATAATTGCCAAAGTACATATTCCAATGTTGCAAAGAAGAGGAAAACGATGCTGAGGAGCCCCAGGTTACTCATTTTATGATAGAGTAACTATGGTGCCATTGCTCAGTGTTATTTACAACAATCTTTCGTGTTGGATTTGGTTTTGCTTTTATGGATCACCAAAGTTGACCACATTGCAGCAACCAGGATTCCTACCGTTGTTTGCAACTATGGTGAGCCTTGTTGCCTTATTGGTGCTTAGTGATTAACCCCTCTAGCACTGAGGCATCACATGGGACAGCTTGAAAATAAACTCCTAGCATGTCGTGTACTCAAGGATTATCGACTTTAACGATGGTGAATTTCCCCACAAGACATTAGAGAATGAAAAAGGTCACCACATTGGAAACATCCATTTGACACAACAAAGCTGTTGACAAAACCTGCTGGTAATAAAAGCTGAAGGTGAAACATCTCAGGAATAAATCTAAATGCTCACTTCGAGCCGACATGGCATCAATAAAGTCAACTGATACAAGTCATCGTGATTGTGATAAATGTGAAACACCAATGTGTCAACAACAACAACCAAAAACAAACCGTGGAAAAAGCCACAAAACACAGAACCTTCCGGGTCATGGTGGGGAGATACATGTCATGTTCCTTATTTTCTGTGTCTGTGTTTGACGTCTCATATCTGCTTAGGAGAAAGTAATAGATCCACTGGATTTAACATACTGTACCGTTTCCCATCTTGCCCCACATTGTCTCTAATAGTGATATCACTGTTTTTTGTGCATTTATTATAACTTGACTTATAGTTTAACTCCTCTGCGTGTTCTGTCTCCTCTCTTTTGTGAATTATTTGGGTGCATTGGCAATCCTTTTTAAACCTGTGCGTTTCTTCCCCTATAATCGCACTCTTTTGTAACCAAACCACCCTCCCACCCAATCCTTGTCCTAATTGTATAGCTCTCCCCTCCAGCTGCTTCCACTTCTCTCTCTGATTAACCTTATCAATCCTATGCTCTTGGTCTTTCACGTGTAATCTGCTTTACTTTATCTGGTCACCAGCTCCACACTCCCCCTGCTCACTTTTGTTTCACTCACCTCTGTCCCTTAGATTGTAAACTCATGGGACATCTTGCTGAATGCCTGTGTAAAGTGCTGTATTAGCATAACAATTATTATCTTATGGGCAGGGACATCTTCCTCATGTATTTTGTCATGGCCCTCGCCGCCGGTGCTGCAGGAAGGCCAAATCCAGTGCTTCCCTTTGCCGACAACTCCGGCAACACCATTTTATGACATGATGCACACACTGCATTACAGTATCATTAGTATGTCTCACGTTTGTGTCTCTTCATCGTAAAGTGGTGCGGAATCTGTTGGCATTATATAAATACTGTAACTACAAACCATGGGATCATGTGTCAATATGAGAGAATTAATCGCAGCAGTCCACTGGCCGCATTGTTCTCCTTTGTCTTTGTAGTTTGCTTCAAGACAGCCAAGTGGGTTTAATACATTGGAAAGTAAAGCTACATATTCGTGACTTGTTATCCTGGTTTTAGAAAAACAGGTTCTGTCAGACGGCAATGAAATATGAAAAATGTCACAACAATCCCTGAAAAAGGTTTATGATCATATTCCTGGTTTGCGGATACTTTTTTTATGCATTTTATACCAACATAGATCCTAAATCAAAATATCTTACAGGGTGATAATGTGCGTGACCATTATCAATGGGTAAAACAAGGCTTTTTTATTATTATGTATTGAAAAATACAAAAATGCGCAGGAGAAGGCTAGGGTCAGACAAAGCATTTGTGACCGTGAACGTGAAAAAGTGCGTCCGAACGCATTGACGTATTTTTTCACGGAATGCGCAAAAACGGTCAGACGACGCGCATTTTCGGGCGTGATTTTGTACGGATCGTCAATAAAACTCTTTTTGCGTCTGGACGTTATGTAGGCTGGACATTAGCAGCGTCTGACGTCTCCTAATCACGCACACACGCCGCTATGCCGCAGCTGCGCACTCAGTACGTCAGTACTAGCGGTTCAGCGTTCTCAAACAAATGTGTTCAAATTCCACTTGCGTTGCACGGCCGGACTTTTGTGCGGCCGTACATCGTATATTGGCCGTCATTGCCCGTCATCTGCTGCTAGTGCGGCCGTAATTATGTGCGCCAGAACGCACGTTAAAAGTGCGCTGGTCTGACCCCAGCCTAAATGACAAAGAGTCTCAGAATGTTACATACAGTACAGTATGAAGACACAAGGGGTTCTTAAATGGAAAGATTCAAATGACAAACATTATCATTATTATTGTAAATTGTTTTCTAAATATATACAAACAAATTGTGTTCCAGAGCTTGACGCGTATGAACGCATGTCTTCATATTTTCCAGTGACTTTCTCCGTCATATGTATCTACATTTCTCATGGAAACAATGTAAATATTTGTATTCTGGTGTCCCCTTTATGACACCCCGCTCGTGTATCGCAGCCAGGGTTCGGTCACCTCGGTCTCTCCGTGTATCCTTCTTTACAGATGATGATGATACAGAGCTCTAAACCATTTATCAGGATTATAATACTCGTGAGGATGTTCTGCTCGAGGCACCAAATCCCCAGTGATTCCTTCAGATCAGCTCCAAGAACATCATAATCATGCTCAAACGTGACATCTCGAGTCTATATAAAATAATGCTTTTATCAGC
>RXON01003312.1:0-31611 GCA_009667805.1 Leptobrachium leishanense
GACTCCCAATCAGTGCAACAAGGAAGTCGAGGCGTTCCGAGAGGAAACGCAGGAAATACGAAAGTGCGGAAGAAGGCTTCATGCGTTGCAAGGTGGAATGCAGTTAGGTTCCGGCGTGTGGGTTTTAGAACTCTAACAAGTCAGAAAAGGATAAATGAGGTGGATTTACACATAAAGGCACCATTTATTATTATTATTATTCTTTATTTATCAAGCGCCAGCTATTCCACAGCGCTGTACAATAAGCACAGTATAGACAGGGTTACAATACATTGAACAACATTTGACAAACAGTACAGGAGGAGATGAGGGCCCTATTCCCGTAGGAACTCACAATCTAGGAGGGTTGGGGTTGGAAACAGGAGGAGAGGACTGTAAGCGCTGCGGAATATGCTGGCGCTTTATAAATAAAGAATAATAGTAAATAAGGTGAGAGTGATTGATGGTTGTGTCAGTGAGTTGGGTGATAGGCTTCCCTAAATAGGAATGTTTTAAGGGAGCGTTTGAAGGAAGAGAAGTTAGGGGAAAGTCTGACAGTACGAGGGAGAGCGTTCCAGAGAGTGGGGGCTGCTCGTGAGAAATCCTGCATTCTATCATGGAAGAGGTGATGCGGGGAGAAGCTAGGCGCAGGTCACTGTTTGACCTTAGGGAGCGGGCTGGGGTGTATTTGGTGATTAGTGAGGACAGGTAGTGGGGCGCTGAGTTAGTGAGGGTTTTGTAGGTAAGGATAAGGATTTTGAACTTAATTCTGCAGTGGATGGGGAGCCAGTGAAGGGACTCGCAGAGGGGAGCGGCAGAGACAGAGCGGCGGGTGAGGTGAATTAGCCTGGCGGAGGTGTTCAGGATGGATTGTAGGGGGGAGAGGCGGGACAGAGGGAGGCCAGATAAGAGATTATTGCAATAGTCGAGTCGGGAGATTACCAGGGCGTGTATGAGTTATTTTGTGGTGACAGCGGTAAGAAATGGCCGAATTCTGGAAATATTACGCAGTTGGTATCGGCAGGAGGAGGAAAGAGACTGGATGTGGGGGATGAAGGAAAGAGCAGAGTCAAGTGCAACTCCAAGACAGCGAACTTGGTTTGATGGGGAGATGGTGATACCCTCCACCATGATAAGGAAGTCAGGAGGTGGGGAGGCATTGGAGGGAGGAATAAGTAGGAGCTCAGTCTTTGACATGTTGATCTTTAGGTGGTGGGAGGCCATCCAGGAGGAGATGCCAGATAAACAGTCACTGACTTTTGAGAGGACAGGGGGAGAGAGATCAGGGGTAGAGAGGTAGATCTGAGTGTCATCAGCGTAGAGGTGGTAATTAAAGCCAAAGCTGTTGATGATTTTGCCCAGGGAGGAGGTGTAGATGGAAAAGAGCAGAGGACCAAGGACAGAGCCTTGAGGTACACCAACAGATAGAGGCAATGAAGAGGAGGAGTTACCAGCAAAGGACACACAGAAGGACCTGTTGGATAAATAGGTGTCAACCCAAGCAAGTGCAGTGTCACCGAGACACAGAGAGTTGAGGGTCTGTAGAAGGAGGGGGTGGTCAACAGTGTCAAAAGCAGCCGAGAGGTCGAGCAGGATGAGAATAGAATAGTGGCCGTGTTTTTTAGCAGTTAGGAGGTCGTTGGTGACTTTGGTGAGGGCAGTTTCAGTTGAGTGTAGGGGACGGAAGCCAGATTGCAGGGGGTCAAGTAGGGAATTGGAGGACAGGAAGAGGGAGAGGCGGTTGAAGACTAGTTTTTCTAAGAGCTTTGATGTGAAGGGAAGCAGGGATACAGGGCGGTAGTTGGATGGAGAGTTGGGGTCCAGGGATGGTTTCTTTAGTAAAGGGGTAACTAGCGCGTGTTTGAAGGCGGATGGAAAGGAGCCAGTGGAGAGAGATAGGTTGAAGATGTGTGTGAGAGCTTGGGTGAGGGAGGAGGAGAGGGAAAGAATTAGATGTGAGGGAATGGGGTCGAGCGGGCACGTGGTGAGATGTGAGGAGGACAATAAGGAATTGACTTCCTCCTCAGTGGCTGGGAGGAAGCGGCAGAGGGTGGCAGAGGGGACCTGTGGGAGTGGAGGTGGCAGATAACTATCTTGTGTTGGGATGTTGCTTCTGATAGTTAGAGTTTTACTGAGGAAGTAATCTGCCAGGTCTTGAGCGCTGAAGGCAGCTGAGGGGGGAGGTGCAGGTGGGTAGAGGAGGGTGTTGAAGGTGGACCAGAGCCATTTAGGGTTGGAGGACAGCGTAGATATAAGAGATGAGAAGAAGGATTGTTTGGCCAAGTGGAGGGCAGAGGTGTATGACCGGAGAATAAACTTGAAGTGAACAAAATCAGCTTCAGAACGGGATTTCCTCCAGGCACGCTCTGCGGTGCGGGAGCATCTTTGCAGGTAGCGAGTCTGGAGGGTGTGCCAGGGCTGAAGCTGGCGGCGTGGGGCCTTACAGAGTCGAAGAGGAGCAAGAGTGTCTAGAGCAGAGATAAGCGTAGTGTTGTAGTGATTAGTGGCAGCATCAGGGCAGGTGAAGGATGAGGTATGAGGGAGGTGGTGAAGTAGGTTGGAGAATTGATGGGGGTCCACAGCATGTAGATTTCTGCGAGTGTGTGTGCGGGGTGGGGGAGCAGGGTGTTTAGGAAGTCCAGATAGGTTGAAAGAGAGAAGGTGGTGGTCAGAGATGGGGAAAGGGCGACATTTGAACTCAGAAATGGAGCAGAGGTTGAAAAAGACCAGGTCAATAACGTGACCATCGCGGTGGTGTCACGGTGGCCCCCGCACCCCCCCCGGCGCCTGGCAGCAGCTTCCTCGCTGCTCGCTGGCCAGGCGCCGAGTGATATACTCACAGAGACGCCGGTGCCCTGACGTGGTAGTTACTTCCCGCAGAGCTCTTGTATATTTTGACTAACTAACGATTCTGTGTACGACCCTTGGCATTGGCAAACTAACGATTCTGTGTATGACCCTTGGCATTGGCAAACTAACGATTCTGTGTACGACCCTTGGCATTGGCAAACTAATGATTCTGTGTATGACCCTTGGCATTGGCAAACTAACGATTCTGTGTATGACCCTTGGCATTGGCAAACTAACGATTCTGTGTATGACCCCTGGCATTGGCGAACGAACCACTCTGTGTATGACCCTTGGCATTGGCGAACGAACCATTCTGTGCGTAACCCCTGGTATTGGCATTAACTCTTCTAATTCTGGTATTGAGGTCAGTCTGTGTGGCACCCTAAGCACACATCAGACTACCCCTTGTTGTTAGGGTCTTGGGAAGAGCTAATTGTTCTAAGGTCTTGTGTATCATTCTATGTCTGTCTAGTCGTGCCGACCACTCTAAGGATCGGAAGGGTAGAGAGTGTCCTGCGTCTAGGGACCACTAGTCAGATAAGCAGAAGGATCCGTGACGTCTCTCTTGTATGTGCTCTGTACTGCCATTCTAGTAGTCTGTCTAGTCGTGCCGACCACTCTAAGGATCGGAAGGGTAGAGAGTGTCCTGCGTATAGGGACCACCACTCTAGTATCAGGGGGATCCGTGACATTACGTCAGGGCCAATGGATCCCGCAGACCTCTCTAATCAGTTGACCCGTATTGCAGCCAGACAAGAAGAGCAGGACCATAGAATGGACCAGATTGCTCTTGCCCTGCAAACCCTGTTAAATCGATCCAGTTCTGGAACTGCAAGCCCTCCAGACCCAGTAGTGCCTAGGGTCAGTTCGGCCGCTCCCGAGGGATGTAGGCTCAGTATGAAGGCACCTGTACGCTATGATGGTACACCAAACTTATGCCGGGGCTTTCTGACCCAACTCGAGATCCTGTTCGAGAACAATCCAGGGTCCTGTATGTCTGATAAAGCCAAAGTAGGCTATCTGATTAATCATCTAACCGAAAAAGCTTTATTATGGGCCACGCCCTTGTGGGAGAATAAGAACCCATCATTTATGACTATGAGGGTTTTACCTCCGAGTTAAAACGTACCTTTGATCCCTCTAGAAGGGCTACCAATGCGGGTAGATCCCTGTTTCACATCAAACAGGGTAATAGGAGGGTCTCCGACTATGCCATAGAGTTTAAGACTTTGTCTTCTGAGGTACACTGGCCGAACGACGTTTTAACCCTAGCCTTTACCGAAGGCCTGAACGAGGCTTTTATGTTTGAGTTGGCTCCCTTAAAATTACCAGAACATCTGGATCATTTGGTTGATTTCTGCATTGCCATGGACGATCAAATCAGGGAAAGGAGACACCCCAGGGATAGACCCAGAAGGGTCCTGCCCCCTTTGCCCTTAGTACCCAGACACACCACTACATCAGGCAACCCGGAGACCGCAAAGACTGATGTACCGGCCGTTGAACCCATGCAAATAGGAAAAACGGGTATTTCAGAAGCAGAAAGAGCTCACAGAAGAGAAAGGGGGCTCTGCTTTTATTGTGCTGGGGCAGATCATTTCCGCCTTCAATGTCCTCAGAGACCCAGGGGTAGCAGGGGTGAGACTAACAAATCAGGTCAAAGAACAGCTAATACCCAGGTTATCGGTTCTCTGTATGCCTCCTTTGTGGACGATGAAAAAAAAAAAACCTGGATTCTGGTACCTATCTCCCTCATCTGGGAGGGGGTTCACCTCGAGACTGAGGCATTCCTAGACTCTGGAGCCTCAGGTAATTTTATGGACAGATGTTTTGCCGCCAAAAACCTCTTACCTCTGGTTCTAAAGGAGAGGCCTCTAATGGTGGAAGCCATAGACGGAAAACCCCTGTCATGTCCCCATATCACTCACGACACTATTGATGTATGCATGACTACAGGAGTTCTGCACCGTGAAACCATACGATTCCAGATTATCGACTCTCCCTCATGTCCTGTCGTTCTTGGGTTCCCATGGTTAATAGAGCATAACCCGGTGATTGATTGGGCCCAGCGAGATATAAAGTGTTGGGGTCCTAGTTGCCAGTCAAAGTGCCTGGGCAGGGTTAATGCGATTGGTAGCCTCAATATTGCTACAGCACCTCCTTTGTCCACCGAAGTCCCTGAATGTTATATGGCGCTAAAGGAGGTGTTCTCTAAAACCAGGACTGAGGTCCTACCACCGCATCGCCCTTATGACTGTGCTATAGAGTTGCTCCCTGGTACTATGCCTCCTAGAGGACACGTATACCCTTTGTCACAAAAGGAAAACGACATTATGGAGGAATATATAAGGGAGAATCTAGAGCGAGGATTTATCAGACGATCCTCCTCTCCAGCAGGAGCAGGTTTCTTTTTTGTTTCCAAAAAAGAGGGTGACCTGCAACCTTGCATCGATTACAGAGGTTTGAATAGGATTACCATAAGAAATGCATATCCAATACCTCTTATAACAGAATTGTTCGACCGATTAAAAGGGGCCCGTATTTATACGAAACTTGATTTACGCGGAGCGTACAACCTGGTCAGGGTTAAGAAGGGGCATGAATGGAAAACGGCTTTTAATACACGTAGCGGGCATTACGAATACTTGGTGATGCCCTTTGGGTTATGCAATGCGCCAGCCGTTTTCCAGGACCTCATAAACGACACCCTAAGGGACTTTCTGCAAACGTTCGTTATAGTATATCTGGACGACATCCTGATATACTCTCCTGATAAGGACACCCATCACGTCCATGTGCAACAAGTGTTGAAGAGATTATTGAAGGCTGGGTTATATTGTGAACTAGAGAAATGCTTATTCGACATAGAGACAGTGCACTTCCTTGGGTATATAATAACCCCTGAGGGTTTCCAAATGGATCCTAAAAAACTCTCAGCGATTCTTGACTGGCCTTTACCCCAAGGGCTTAAAGCCATCCAGAGGTTTCTGGGGTTTACTAATTACTACCGGAGGTTCATTAAAAACTTTTCGGCCTTGGTAGCTCCCCTCACGGCTATGACTAAAAAAGGGCTGGTGAATCAGAAATGGACACCCCAGGCCAGTCAAGCCTTTGAGGCACTTAAACAGGCATTCACAACTGCCCCTGTTCTCCGACATCCAGATCCGGCTCTGCCTTTCCAGGTTGAAGTTGACGCCTCCGAGCTAGGTCTTGGTGCAGTCTTGTCCCAAAGGGAGGCACCCGACAAACCCTTGCATCCATGCGGCTTCTATTCCCGAAAGTTGTCCCCGGCAGAGAGGAACTATGATATCGGAAATAGAGAATTGTTAGCAGTTATCGCAGCCTTGACGGAATGGAGATACTTATTGGAGGGGTCTAGGGACCCCATTGTCATCATAACCGATCATAAGAATCTTACGTACATTGGAGACGCTAAACGGTTAAATGCCAGACAAGCGAGATGGTCATTGTTTCTTTCAAGCTTTAATTTCGTCCTCACATATAGACCTGGGTCAAGAAACATTAAAGCAGACGCATTGTCAAGACAATACGAATCCTACGAACATAACATCCAAGATCAGCATCCCATTGTACCCCAGGAAAGGATTATAGCCCTTACCACGATTAGTGTCTCGTCTCCTCTGATGTTAAGATTGCAGACCGCCCAGGGTACAGCTCCTGGGGGGAGACCTCCTGCGAAACTCTTTGTACCTGAGAACGAAAGAGAAGAAGTACTAAAACTTTATCATGATAACAAAACCTCTGGGCATATGGGGATCACCAAAACAGTGTCTAGTATACGTAAACTCCTCTGGTGGCCCACGGTGCGCCGTGATGTTAAGGATTACATAACCGTGTGCGAGGTGTGCACAAGACATAAAAGTCCCAAAACAGCGCCATTGGTTTACTCCAGCCTCTGCCAATCCCCGAACGACCATGGTCGCATTTAGCTATGGATTTTATAGTAGAGTTACCCGAGTCAAAAGGGAATACTGTAATACTCACGGTCATTGATCGATTCTCCAAAATGGGTCACTATGTTCCTCTTCGGAAACTTCCTTCGGCAGCCGAACTGGTGCCCATTTTCATTACCAATGTGGTCCGCATACACGGTATTCCTCTTGGATTGTCTCTGATAGGGGGACCCAATTCGTCTCCAGATTCTGGAAAGGGTTTTGCAAGAATGTGGGGATAGACCTATCCTTCTCTTCGGCCTATCACCCCCAGACCAACGGAGCAGCAGAACGAGCCAATCAAAATATAGAGAAATATCTCAGGTGCTTTATATCCGAACGACAAGATAACTGGTCAGACCTGATACCGTGGGCAGAGTATGCCTTGAACAGTGCAGTGAGCGAAGCCACAGGACATTCCCCTTTCTTCACTGTTTACGGTTTTGATCCTCCCGTGCTCCCTGCTACATTTCCTGATACCGCGATTCCTGCTCTGGATGAGCATTTAGCGTCATTGAAAGAAACTTGGGGAAGGGTTAAAAGGGCACTGGAGGATAGCAGTGGTATCCAGAAGATCAAGGCCGACAGACACAGGAGGCCGGCACCCGTGTATCAAGTTGGGGACAGGGTTTGGCTTTCTTCACGGAACATCAAGCTCTTAGTACCCTCTATGAAACTGGCACCCAGATACATAGGGCCCTATAAGATTCTGCGGCGAATCAATCCGGTCTCCTATGCTTTGGCACTGCCCTCCCATATCAGGATACACAATGTGTTCCACGTGAGCCTTTTAAAACCACTCTTGTGTAATCGGTACACCAGGGTCCGTGTCCCCCCTCCTCCTGTCTCTGTGGAGGGCGAGGAGGAGTTTGAAGTTGAGGCCATTCTGGACGCCAGGGTTTCTAGGGGGGTCCTTCAGTACTTGGTTGACTGGGTGGGCTACGGTCCAGAGGATCGCTCTTGGCTCCCGGCTACTGAGGTTCATGCTCCTCGGTTGGTGAGGGCTTTCTATTTGGCTCATCCCCGTGCTCCTGGGGGTCGTCCAGTGGCCGCCCGTAGAGGGGGGGTTCTGTCACGGTGGCCCCCGCACCCCCCCCGGCGCCTGGCAGCAGCTTCCTCGCTGCTCGCTGGCCAGGCGCCGAGTGATATACTCACAGAGACGCCGGTGCCCTGACGTGGTAGTTACTTCCCGCAGAGCTCTTGTATATTTTGACTAACTAACGATTCTGTGTACGACCCTTGGCATTGGCAAACTAACGATTCTGTGTATGACCCTTGGCATTGGCAAACTAACGATTCTGTGTACGACCCTTGGCATTGGCAAACTAACGATTCTGTGTATGACCCTTGGCATTGGCAAACTAACGATTCTGTGTATGACCCTTGGCATTGGCAAACTAACGATTCTGTGTATGACCCCTGGCATTGGCGAACGAACCACTCTGTGTATGACCCTTGGCATTGGCGAACGAACCATTCTGTGCGTAACCCCTGGTATTGGCATTAACTCTTCTAATTCTGGTATTGAGGTCAGTCTGTGTGGCACCCTAAGCACACATCAGACTACCCCTTGTTGTTAGGGTCTTGGGAAGAGCTAATTGTTCTAAGGTCTTGTGTATCATTCTATGTCTGTCTAGTCGTGCCGACCACTCTAAGGATCGGAAGGGTAGAGAGTGTCCTGCGTCTAGGGACCACTAGTCAGATAAGCAGAAGGATCCGTGACGTCTCTCTTGTATGTGCTCTGTACTGCCATTCTAGTAGTCTGTCTAGTCGTGCCGACCACTCTAAGGATCGGAAGGGTAGAGAGTGTCCTGCGTATAGGGACCACCACTCTAGTATCAGGGGGATCCGTGACAGGTGGGTAGGGAGGAGGGAGGATTGTGTGAGTCCAAGGGAGGACGTGAGTGAAAGAAGTTTGGAGGCAGCAGGAGCGGAAGGATCGTCAATGGGAATGTTGAAGTCCCCGAGAATTAGGCATGGAAGATTAGAAGACAGGAAGTGAGAAAGCCAGGTAGCATAGTGGTCAAAGAACTGGGAGGTTGGTCCCGGTGGGCGGTAGATGACTGCCACCCTGAGGGCCAGAGGAGAGAACAGGCGGATGCAGTGTGTCTCGAAGGAGGAGAAGGAGAGGGATGGGGTGGAGGGAGATGCTGGTAGGTGCAGGTGGGAGAGAGCAGGAGTCCGACCACACCACCATTTCTCTCACCCGGTCTGGGGTATGGCTCAAGTGTAGACCGCCATGTGAGAGAACAGCAATGGAGGCCGTGTCAGAGGGAGTTAGCCAGGTTTCAGTTAAAGCTAGGAGGTTGAAGGAGTTTGAAAGGAAGAGGTCATGGACGGCTGTGAGTTTGTTGCACACAGAGCGAGCGTTTCAGAGGGCGCAGGAGAAAGAGGACAGGCGCTGAGGGATGATGGGAATGAGGTTGCTGGGCTTGCAGGGAGATGATTTATGTGCGATGGAGATAGGATGAGAGGGAAGTATTGGATGTGTTGTGGGGCCAGGGTTAGGGGATATGTCACCTGAATAGAGTAACAGCAGGAGGGTGAGAAAGAGAAGGTGGGAATGGGATTTGTGGGAGTGGGAGTGATTGGCAGCACGAGAGTTAGAGGGAGACCATGTTCTGAGGAAACAAAGGAGCTCATGCGAGGCCATCATGTGGGACGAGAGGAGGGAGGGAGAGATGCAGATAGTGTAGGGGTCGGTGGTAGAGGGGCAGGAGTTCCATTTAAGGAGAAAGGTAGAAGTAAAGAGCAGAAGTGTGAGAGAAAGCATAGCTGGGTTACACCTTCTTGCTTTACCTGTTGGTCCTGAGTTTCCGCATTTTGGGAATAAGGATACATAGTGTTGGCAGTGCCTCCACCTGTCTGGGCATCCATGGCATGGACTGTTTGCCCAGGCAGGAACCTAATAATAACAACTACACAGTGGTACAATAAACAATATAAACTTGTATTGAAATGCAAGTGGCAGCATAAAAGGATTTCAGGTAATACAGTAGCTAACTAGACACACCAACTGCTCTCTAACCTCCCAGCCCAGGACCCTCCCAAACAACCTGGAACCACCCTGATCTTCGTCCTAATGACAGCGATGATGGGTACCAGTTGGTGCACATAAGAGATGGGGCCCTTTTAGCATAACGTAGCTGCCAGTACAGGAAAGGCTGTGGGTAAAATCCGCTCAGCAGCTGTGTGATTCTTAGTTAGTGTAAAGATGGATAGAATGCTGTCAGCGAGACAGAGAGAAAAGATGCTCGTTACCGCACAACTTCAGTTGCTCACAGTCCCAGGAAGGCCTCTTGAACGTTGTAGCAATCTACAGCCTCTCGATCAATTCTTCCCCACGCAGTATGCAGAATCTCCTCTGCCTGAAGTCAATGCCGCCAGCAAATCCCTCTGCCTGCGGCCTCCTTAACACAGGGCCCCTCTTCAAACACACTTGCCTCCTGAACAGTCCAGCACAATATACAGCAGACCAAGGTACACTCTCCAGCACTGGATGCTGCTGATTCTCTGTGCTCCAGCTTGCACAGATCCTGGAAAATCTCTCTTATCTGACTGCTCACTCTCTTTGCTCACTTTGTTCTGCCCACGCTGCATGCATGCTTTTTACTTCCTGTTTCTTTTAGCTTGGGTCCTTCCTTTTTCCTGTAAGGGCATTCTGGGAGGTGTGGTCCATGAGTCCAATAAAGTATGTTCCCATACATTGTCCTCTGGCTCCCCCTAGAGGCATAACAGCTGCAGTCCTCAGAGCCAAATTAAACACAGGACTACATTCTCCCCCTCGAAAAAAAAATTCCTTGCCTTCCACTGGCAAGACCAGCCAGGTGCAAAAACACACACAAAAAAAAACAACGGCAACATATATATTTCTGCATGACAGTCCTGCATAACAGTCCTATCTAGACAATTGTCAACTATCTTGAAGTCTGCTCTAATAAACAGGAGTTCCCATATTCATCATTTCTGCAAAAGCATACAGGAAATCAACAACTTTACAGTGTAGCTGAGGCACTGGGACATAGCTAGGTTCTCCAACGTGATCGTAAGTAAGAACCCTGGGAGGTTGTCTCGCTCTAGTGCCCTGTCTCAATTCTCTCTGAGGAAGTCCATAGTGTGCCTGGGAATCTTCGGCTCCTGCCATTGGGTTGGGGAGGTCACCAGAGGCTTGAGGCCCTGGCTTTCCCATGATACAAGAGTCTCTTTCAGGGGTCCCAGGCACAAAACTAGGGCTGTTTGGATCCAATGTAGAAGAGGCTATGGGAGGAGAGGGAGGTGGCTGCTGAGAAGTGTCTTGTACCATCCACCACTCGTCACTGTGGTCAGTGGATTCTAGGGTCTTTTCTTTAGCTCTCTCCACATTACAGTCTTGCACTGTCTCCTCCATGCCCCTTACAGGTGGTGCGGATATATTCTCACTCTCTTCATTTCCTTTCTGGAACTCTTCTTGGGAGTATAACACTGGCAGCAGATGGTTCCTGTGCCATGCCTTGATACGACCTTCTGGTCCCTTGATCTTGTATACAGGAAGTCCTGGCAACTTGGCGACCACTTCAAACAGAATGTCTTTCCATCTATCTGCAAGCTTATGTTTCCCAGGCACCCCTAGATTCCGGAGAAGAACTTTATCCCCGGGCTGTATCTCTCTATATTTTACTTTGGCATCATAGCGCCTCTTGTTTTGTTCATTCAACTTAGCAGCAGACTGAATAGATAATTCATAAGCTCTCTGAAGGTTCTGTTTCAGTGACTTGACATATTGATAATGAGAGACGAGACTCGACCCATCTGAAGAAACTCCCAGCCTCAAATCTATGGGCAAGCGGGCTTCCCTCCCAAACATTAAGAAATATGGTGAAAATCCAGTAGATTCATGTCTTGTACAGTTGTAAGCATGCACCATAGCTTCCACATGCCGACTCCAAGCTCTTTTTTCTACGTGTGGCAGTGTACCCAACATTAGACATGTGCACAGCACAAAATTTCGTTTTGAACTAATGGATTAGTCCTAAAATGCAATTTATTTAGTTGCTAAAGAAATTCGTTTTCAGTTCTTTAGTATGAAAACTAATTTCGTTCATCCGAAAACCAGTGGATACAATTACTATTGTAGTGGTGGCTCCTCAGAGGGCTGAGATCGCTGCTTGTTACAGTATCTCTCACTCTCAGCACAATGTGGGCCATATTACATAGTTGGTGCTAACTTAACCAGAGCTGTTGTAACCTTCCCAGAGCCATTATAGCCTATGGAGGTTTTCAGTTTACAACAGCTCTGGTTAAGTTAGCACCAACATTGTAATACTGCCCCGTGTCAGGCAAAGCTGTTACAGTAACTGACTGCTGCTCATCACAGCGCTCAGAGTTTCTGTAAAACTAGTAAATAATATTTTTATATATAAGAGGTTAGAACAATATTATTTCCTTGTTCTACTGAAACTCTGAGCGCTGTTACAGTCAGTTACTGTAACAGCTTAGCCTGATACATTGTATTGAGAGATAATATAACAAGCAGCCGTTCTCAGCGCTCACAGCCACTGGATTTAAAGGGCTAAAAAAAAAAGGCTCCTCTCTGTATAATGTTTAGAACATCCTCCTGCATTAATTAATACCCCTCTTTGTATAATGTAGATAACATCCTCCTGCATTAATGTCCCTCTCTGTATAGAACATTCTCCTCAATTTATACCTTTCTCTGTATAATGTATATAACATCCTCCTGCATTAATACCCCTCTCTGTATAATGTATAGAACATACTCCTGCATTAATTAATGCCACTCTCTGTATAGAACATCCTACTGCATTGGTATGTGGAGGGTGCAGAACTTCGGATGTTGCGATGTTGCGATCTTCATTGCTGGTCTCCTTCACTCATCAATGTAATATCACAAAAAGGACTGAAACTAAAATGTAGTGCATTTTATTTTAGTTTCTTTCGTTTTTTGTACTGATCAGTTTCGTTTCTCTTGAGTCATACTAAAACTAAATTATCCCAAAATTCGGACTACATCGTTTTAGTACTAAAACGAATGCACATGTCTACCCAACATATCCAAAAGGGTCCTGTTAAATCGCTCAGGCTGTGCATCGCCTTCTGGGTGATAGGGAGTAGTCCTTGACTTATTAACGTTGAGCAAGCTCAGGAATTCCTTGATGATTCGACTTTCAAAATCTCTGCCCTGATCAGAATGTATCCGATTGGGCAGACCATAATGCACAAAGTACTTTTGCCACAAAGTCTTGGCTACCGTCAATGCCTTTTGATCTTTGGTGGGAAATGCTTGTGCGTAGCGTGTGAAATGATCTGTAACCACCAGGACATTTCCAATGCCAGCAGAGTCATTTTCAATACACAGAAAATCCATGCAGACCAGATCCAGGGGACCATTACTTTTAAGATGGCCCATGGGTGCAGCCTTTACGGGTAGGGTCTTCCTCTGTATGCATCTTTTGCAGGTTTTTATATACTGCTCCACCGTCTCTCTCATCTTTGGCCAAAAAAATCTATCTTGCACTAGACCATATGTTTTGTCTATTCCAAGATGTCCATGCTGATCGTGTAGGGCTCTCAGAACCATCCCCCTGAACCGGTGAGGGAGCACCAACTGCTTGCGATCTGGGTGATCATGGTACTCAATAATCCGATACAACAACCCTTCCTCCAGATGCAATTTGCTCCATTCTCGCCGAAATATCTCCTTCAGTCCTGAGGGAAGACTGGTCAGAAGGTTAGGATTCTTCGCCTTCACGGCCTTGATGACATTGCCTACATGCCAATCTTGAGCCTGAGCTCTCCGCTTGTCCGCTGTCGTGATATCTGACCAATGCTGTAGAATAATGGGAGCACTGAAGGCTTCGGGCACAACTCCAGGTGAACAGCTAATGGAGTCTATTCCCCTAAGTTCGGTAAAATCTTCTGGGTGTTCTACAACTACCGCCGTATTACATAGAGCCCTCACTCCAGGTCCAGGGACTTCTTCCCACTCCTCTTCTTCTTGATGAGGAGGAAGCCCGGGTCGCCATGATAGCGCATCTGCACTGATGTTTTTGGGGCCCGGTTTATATCTCAGATGGAAACGGTAATTCGACAACGCCGCCAACCATCGATGTCCGGTGGCATCCAGTTTTGCTGTCGTCTGTATGTAAGTAAGGGGATTGTTATCCGTTCTTACTTCAAACTCTGTCCCATACAGATAATCATGAAGTTTGTCTACTATTGCCCATTTAAGAGCCAAAAATTCCAGCTTGTGGACCGGGTAGTTCTTCTCACTCCCTGTTATGCTTCGACTAATGTAAGCAACTGGTCTCAGTCCCTCAGCATAACTCTGGTGTAGTACACCTCCTATGCCCTCCAGACTAGCATCTACATGGAGCACATAAGGCCTTTCAGGATCTGCATAGGCCAGCACTGGGGCTTCAGTGAGCTTCTTCTTCAGGGTGAGGAAGGCCTGCTCGCATTCAGAGGTCCATTTTTCCCCGAAGGAATCTCTGGAATATAACACTTTAGAACCATCTGCACTTAAAGAGCCTTTTAGGAGATTATGCAATTCGTGAGCTATCTTGGAGTAGCCTTCCACAAATCTACGGTAATACCCACAGAATCCAAGAAAGGACCTTAGTTCTCCAACATTATCCGGCTTGGGCCAGTTCACCACAGCTTCGATTTTGGCCGGGTCAGTTGCAACCCCTTGGGCAGAAACTATATGTCCCACGTAGGTGACAGAGCTTCTAGCGAACTTGCATTTGTCTAAGGATAGTTTTAATCCCTCAGCTTCAAGTCTATCCAACACTTTCAATAGTCGGTGCTCATGCTCCTCTGGAGTCTTCCCAAACACTATGAGATCATCCAAGTACACCAAGCACTCTCAAGGGCTCATATCCCCAACGGTTTTCTCCATTAGACGTTGGAAAGTGGCGGGAGCTCCAGTGATACCTTGGGGCATCCGCGTAAACTGGTAAAATCCCAGAGGACAGATAAAGGCGGTTTTTTCCTGATCATCTACCTTCATGGGTACCTGGTAATACCCAGACCTTAGATCAAGTACACTGAACCACTGACTTCCAGACAGAGCATTCAGCAGATCTTCTATCCGGGGCAACGTATACTGGTCTGGTATGGTGCGCTTATTTAGTGTCCTGTAATCTATGCACAGCCGGACTGATCCATTCTTCTTGCGTACTACTACGATTGGGGATGCATAGGGGCTACGAGATTCTGTAATAATCCCTGCTCCTTCCATCTGATGGAGAATATCCCTGACATCTTGTATGTCACGGGGTGGAATACGTCTAGATCTTTCCCGAAAGGGGGCAAAGTTGGATAATCGGATGGCATGGGTGGCACTTTTTGCACAGCCTACATCCATCTCTTCTTTGGAGAACACACTCTCTCTGGCTTGGAGTTTAGTTCGGAGACTATCCTTCCATTCCTGGGATAGGGGAGAATCCTCTAGACTGAAATCCGCAGGAGTCCCGGGCATCTTCCCCTCTTCAGCTGTCACTGCCATAATCGAGGAGATTTGGTCTAGCAGGTGGATCACTCCCAGCAGCTGACCCCGGTCTATACGCACTTCAGTGTGAGTTAGGTTTTGCACCATCACCGGAAAGGCTTGCCCCCGGTGGTTCTTCCAGTCTTTAACTTCAGGTATGACCATCCATCCTTTCTGAGCGTCATCCTCCGGAAGGGATTCAATTAAGTATTGTCGCCCGCCATCTAAAATTCCATCATGTAGAGTTGCCGAGGCCCGTAGGGATAGTGTTTCACCTGGTCTGATGAACACAGCTCCAATTCCGATGTAATGGCATTTCCCAGATTTAGCCTGCAATGCCAGTCGCTGACACTCTTCTCCAAGGTGCGGACTAACTTCCATCAGATGATCCAGTGAAGCACCCCTCGTTCCCCCAAGGTAGTTTCTGAATACATCCTGCACCACCCTGGCATTGGTCCCGATTATGATGGGGGCACAAACTCTCTTCACATCTGGGCAGATTATGGCCTCCAACTCCATGCTCTGTTCTGTTCCGGTATTCAACTGAGGAATGGTGATGGCGACCTTGATGCTTCCATCAGTCTTGCAGACTTGATCTCCCATGCCCCATAGCTGCATCTCTTCAGTGGGCAGTAAGGGCAGATGCTTTAAATGCTGCTCATAGAATGACCTGTAAACTATAGTCACCTGTGACCCAGTATCTAACAGTGCTGAAGCATAGATGCCATTGATTAGTACATGGATGATAGACCTGGGCCCTACTTTGGGATTGGCCTGTAAACGAGGAGCTCTTTTTTTAGTCCAGTTTCTCCTTTTTTTCTTAATTTTCTTTGAGAAAACTGTACTGTCTTCCAGGGGTCCTATCACTAGCACATGCCCGTCTTCTTCTCCCGAAGGGGCAGGGCATTCCCTGGCAAAATGTCCTGGCTGGCCGCAAGTAAAACATTTCCTCTCCCTTGGTTGATTTCGAGTCAGCCGGGTGGGCTCTGCCCTTTTCGGATCCCGCTCGGACCGTGGAGGATGTGACTGAGACTCTAATTCTGCTAGTCTTTCCCTGAGGCTAGCCATTTCAGTGTTCTCTTTTTCCCGAGGTTTCGTCAGGTTTTCTTTGGAGGTGGCAGGAGAAAATATCTGACTCTCGATCTCCTTCACTTGGGTTATGAGCAATATAAAATCTAAATCTTCTTTAGTCAGTCCTGCTCGCAAAGTAACAATTACTGGGTCATCGGACAAGGCACCCCGCAATACTTGTTTTGTCAATTTCACATGAGCTTGAGCAGGTAACACTACATTCTTTTCCATCAGTTTTCCCAAAAACACTTGCAATCTGGTAACATAGTCAGACAACCTCTCATGTTTCTTTTGACGGGTATTATAGAACTTATTAAGAAGACTTTCGGCATCCTCCACATCTCCATATACTCGTTGTAATACCAGTAGGTACTCCTGAGACTCAATTTCTCCTTTTAAGATTTTATGTGCATTCACAATGTCCGTAGCTGGGGACCGCAGACTCTCCATTATTCTCTGTCGTTTCATAGCATCAGTACAGGTCCATTCGCCCAGCAATTGTGCTGCATTCCGCTTCCATATTTCAAAACTCTCTTCTCCCGATGGAACGGGTTGCATCCCTGAGAATACCCTCAACTTGCGATAGCTATGAGTATGATTAGCTGTCACAATTGCCTCTGAGAGTTTCCTGAGTACATCTGGTATATCGCCATTACTAGCCTCAGTTGGGTTTGGCACATTGCTAGGTCTAGAAGACGTGGTCGGTATTTCATCCACAAAATCAATGTGGTTGACACGGAGCCTCTTCTCCTCTTGGGGTGGAATAGGTAATGTCCGGTGCCATCTCTTTGGAATGGCCCCTGCTTCTTCTTTGACACCGGCATATACAATCGGACAAAACTCTGATAGTTCATCGCTTAAATGAAGACCTATTGGCTTTGTGCAGTTCCTGAGATCCTTCAATGCATAAACCAGGATATATTTCTCTCCTGTTTGGTTTCTCAACACATCCTTGATGGTCACCATAGTCTCTGGTATAAGATTCTCTAACACGCGAATGCATTGCATAGCCTGTCCTTGGGGTGGTATATTGCATACCATCAGGGCCTGGTATATGGGTATCCTCTGATTAATAGCCCACTCAGTTACAAACGACACCGTGGGTCGTGGCTCAAATGTAAGGTGGAAAAATGTATCCTTTTTCATCTCAGCAGTGCCTCCATCTGTAACACTCTTTTGCCACTGGGGGCCGCCCCCGCTGGCACCCTCCAGCTGGGTTACACCTTCTTGCTTTACCTGTTGGTCCTGAGTTTCCGCATTTTGGGAATAAGGATACATAGTGTTGGCAGTGCCTCCACCTGTCTGGGCATCCATGGCATGGACTGTTTGCCCAGGCAGGAACCTAATAATAACAACTACACAGTGGTACAATAAACAATATAAACTTGTATTGAAATGCAAGTGGCAGCATAAAAGGATTTCAGGTAATACAGTAGCTAACTAGACACACCAACTGCTCTCTAACCTCCCAGCCCAGGACCCTCCCAAAAAACCTGGAACCACCCTGATCTTCGTCCTAATGACAGCGATGATGGGTACCAGTTGGTGCACATAAGAGATGGGGCCCTTTTAGCATAACGTAGCTGCCAGTACAGGAAAGGCTGTGGGTAAAATCCGCTCAGCAGCTGTGTGATTCTTAGTTAGTGTAAAGATGGATAGAATGCTGTCAGCGAGACAGAGAGAAAAGATGCTCGTTACCGCACAACTTCAGTTGCTCACAGTCCCAGGAAGGCCTCTTGAACGTTGTAGCAATCTGCAGCCTCTCGATCAATTCTTCCCCACGCAGTATGCAGAATCTTCTCTGCCTGAAGTCAATGCCGCCAGCAAATCCCTCTGCCTGCGGCCTCCTTAACACAGGGCCCCTCTTCAAACACACTTGCCTCCTGAACAGTCCAGCACAATATACAGCAGACCAAGGTACACTCTCCAGCACTGGATGCTGCTGATTCTCTGTACTCCAGCTTGCACAGATCCTGGAAAATCTCTCTTATCTGACTGCTCACTCTCTTTGCTCACTTTGTTCTGCCCACGCTGCATGCATGCTTTTTACTTCCTGTTTCTTTTAGCTTGGGTCCTTCCTTTTTCCTGTAAGGGCATTCTGGGAGGTGTGGTCCATGAGTCCAATAAAGTATGTTCCCATACATTGTCCTCTGGCTCCCCCTAGAGGCATAACAGCTGCAGTCCTCAGAGCCAAATTAAACACAGGACTACATAGACGTGAGTTTACCAGAGTAAAAAGTGGGCCTTGCAGTTTTGCAGTTCCTTCCTCCACTCCCGCAACTCCAGGAATCAACTCTGAACGTCCACTTAGGATGCCACTCAACTCCAGGAATCAACTCTGAACGTCCACTTAGGATGCCACTCAACTCCAGGAATCAACTCTGAACGTCCACTTAAGAATGCCACTTGGAAATGACACTGGAGCCTGGCTCAATGGAGCCTGTTATAGTTGTTACATAGGGCGGACTGATTGCAATCAGGCAGTTAAAAAGTCAACACCTGATAAAGTCAACACCTGAAGCTGGATGGGCTGTGTCAATAGGGCAGGAGATTCACATGCTAATTAGCAAAGCAAATGGTGGAGAAAAACAAAAATAAATAAAAAATAAATAAAAACAGCAAAAGACCAAGGTAACGTTACAATGTGGGTGCCTGCGAATACTGGGTGATGGGGGTCCTACCAGCAAAAGTATGCAGGGGATCAGTTGAGATGTGGGTGTCTGTGGATGATGGGTGATAATGTCCTACCTGTGGAGAGAGGAGACACAGGAATTAGGGATCGTGATGGCGTAGGGGATCTTGGATAAAACTCCAGGAATCAACTCTGAACGTCCACTTAAGAATGTCACTTGGAAATGACACTGGAGCCTGGCTCAATGGAGCCTGTTATAGTTGTTATATAGGGCGGACTGATTGCATTCAGGCAGTTAAAAAGTCAACACCTGAAAAAGTCAACACCTGAAGCTGGATGGGCTGTGTCAATAGGGCAGGAGATTCACATGCTAATTTAGATTGATTAAAGTATTGTATAAACAGCAGGGGGATTGGGATGTTATTCAGAGGTTTTGTTCCAGCTGATGAAGTCGGTCTCTACCGACGAAACGCGTCCTGGATAGTAAGTTGTTTTAATAAAATCCTTTTATCTATCCTGCCGTTCCGGTGTCATTGGGGAGAGGTTTTATGAGTTTTCCCATAATAACTCATATGTGGATAATCCAAGAGCCTGGAGGCTCCACCTAGAGTGTGCACGAATTTGGCGCTTGTTCTTTTTTAATTCAACAGTTTCTGCAGAATTACAGTACCCTCGATTTGGGTCTTTTTTTCTTTCATCATATACATGCAAGAGATTTGGAGAAGAGAAGCAGCCAGGTTATTGGGTCCCTGTGAACACAGTAGGAAACACCCAAAAGGCCTAATATACCTAAGCCTGGTAAAGGCTCACTACATGTGAGTGTGCCTCATTTTATAGGAATTAATAATTGAAAGGCGGGCTGTACTATTGTCATTCTCTGTTTTTTCACACATGGTGTACGGAGATGAAGAAATTGTAAGAACAAGGATTCCAAAGTGTATGTGTTATTCATTTGAATTCTTGAGTGCGCTGTACCCTTTTCTTCTTTGTAACATCACACACACAGCGCCATCTATTTGGAACTTATCATCAATCCGTGCAATTATTAGTCGTGTAGGTGGTTCTGTCCCAAACTCACGTCGCCATTGTTGTTGAACTTCACACACATTTTCAAATTTAATGTACCACTTCAAAATGATCTTGCGTTGCTCGAAAGTCAAGCGCGCTTCTGCCATTTTCTTTAACCCTTTCACTGCTGAGGACGTGTGGGGAACGTCCTCATAGACTCCTAAGGAAAGACAGGGGTGGAGATAGGGGTTTATTTGAACCTCAATATCTCTCAAATGTTTTCAGCTAGCAGGGTCATGTTTGGTATCATTAGAAAGGCCAGAGCATGGCCTTTCCAATGATACAAAACACGACCAGGTTTAAAGTAAAGAAAACAAATATTAATAATTAATAAAAAGGAAAATGTGTTTTTTTTAGATGTGAAATGGCTCAGCAGTGAAGGGGTGAACTCTCTTCTGACGGTCACATGATCAGATCAACGATTTTGCAACTACTAATATCTTTAAAGGAAGCATATTATACACACTGCGCCAGAATTCAAAATGGCTTTTCATAAAAGGGCATAGATAACAACTGGTGAAGTGTGTATATATTTTTTTTGTGCCCCTCTGTATATTAGCTTTCCACTACGTTAGAATCTTGCCGATGTATCGTTGTGGTCCATGGTCAGTAAGTTTAAGTGCAAAAATAGACTAATTAGGAAAAATACAAACAAAATAAAAGTAAATACAAATGGCCAATCCTAACTTTGTCCAACCAAAGGCGCAGTGGCCAAGTGGTAAGGTGTTGCTCTCGTGAACCAAAGGTCATGGTTCAAACCCCATCTGTGCCTTCAGCTGCTCTTTATAGACATTTGTTATTACAGAATATTAATTCCAAGTGATTATAAAACCTCAAAGAATAGAGATATTCCCACCAATTTGTTAATCCACTACCATGAAACACTGAGAGCAGACATCGAGTGTGTCTTTTGTACTTTATGTATGTGACGTGCCTCACTTTGAACTTGAGTTACATGGGCCTAGAGGTGAATTTGGGAGGCGCAGGCTTATGTTCTATATTATTTCCCATCACTCTCCTATGTTGAAGTCTCCCTGTACTGTAGGCTGCTGGGTGTTTGTGTAATCTGTGTTACGTATGAATAATGTTCTTGTCTATGTGCATCTGTTACTATCTGCTTATAGGTTTACTGTGTGGTTCACTTTACTCTTCTCTAACTCCCCCTATCTGGAAATTGTGTATATCTGTTAAAGGGTTGAATGGATATTGTTCTGTCTTGTTTGCCAAACGTTGAGCAATGCTAATCCCATTATCTGTCCCTGGTTTAATTATGTCAAAGACTCTGAGAAGGAGAAGAGAACTTCAGAGCTGTGGAGTAGAATTCTAGGGGAGGGATTATGATGAGGTGCATTTGAAGGCTGGGGTGTCAGTTTCCATAGGCTTCTAGGCTTCACCTCGTTGTGGTCCATCGTCAGCATGTTCCAGTGCAAAAATAGACAAATGAGGCAAAATTATAAACAAACAAAATGAACACAACGTCAAATACAAATGGTTAATTCATGCGAACATACAGAAAAGGCGCAGTGGCCAAGTGGTAAGGTGTTGGTCTCGTAAACCAAAGATCATGGGTTGGATCCTTCGCTGCTCTTTACTTATAGACGTTTGTTATTACAGAATATTAACTCGGTCACATTAAGTAAATAATTATAGAAATTAAATAAGACATAATTGAAATCATAAAACTAATGAGCAAATCCCCTAATGTTCATCTACACTTATCATTAACGTCCCAATCGCACCGAACCATAAGAGCAATGTGTCTGTTCACAAAGCTGTCTGTTCCTGCATTTCAATGTGATTATGGCTCCGGAACTGTCACATAGAGAAACATTGATTCATCTATTCACAGAAAGTTTGTCAAAATGCCCTGATTTTCGGTGTTTCAGTTTGACAGGTTTAAGGCTGGGGTCAGACCAGCGCACTTTTAACGTGAGTTCTGGCGCACTTAATTACAGCCGCACTAGCAGCAAATGACGGGCAATGACGGCCACTATACGATGTACGGCCGCACAAAAGTCCGGCCGTGCAACGCAAGTGGAATTTGAACGCATTTTTTTGAGAACGCAGAACCGCTAGTACTGACGTACTGAGTGCGCAGCTGCGGCATAGCGGTGTGTGTGCGAGATTAGGAGATGTTAGACACTGCTAATGTCCAGCCTACATAACGTCCAGACGCAAAAAGAGTTTTATTGACAATCCGTACAAAATCACGCCCAAAAATGCGCGTCGTCTGACCGTTTTTGCGCATTCCGTGAAAAAATACGTCAATGCGTTCGGACGCACTTTTTCACGTTCGCGGGGAAAAATGCTTTCGTCTGACCCTAGCCTAAACAGGTGGATCCCATAGGTTTAAATGTAATTAATGTAAAATCTTTTTTAATTTTTATTTTAAAGACCATTTATTGTTTTTATTTATTATGTAAACCTTTTTTTATATATTGTTTTAGATCTTTTTGTATGTTGTCCATTACTTTTAAAGACATTTTTATTATTTTATTTTTTTTAAAAGGTTGTTTTTATTTATTTTTTAACAAATTTTATTATGTTTTGGACCTTTTTTATTGCGCAGAGTCTCTCGGCGTGTTCTTCTCCTTGCCGTAGCCCTCGGAGAAGCATCGGACTGACAGAGACCCCATCTGGATCCTCAGAGATGTTTGTAAAACTTTTGCCTGGAAGTTCTCATGAAATTTCGGTTTTAGAGTCTTCCAGACGAGGGGCCCGACCTGTATATAATTTCTGTGATTATATGCCGTATCACACGTGTCCACCAAAAAAACATTCACTACATCTGGTCTCACAATAAGAAGAGGGTTTTGTGATGTGTGTTGCTTCCAGATCACACACGAGAAGCTCCTGCTTACCAGGCCTGCTTAACCCCTCTCTACCGTGACAGCTCACTGGATCTTCCAAGCCTCCAATGGCGTGCGCCGCACATTTCATTAGGGTGCGAACCCAAGGAACATTTTATAATTACATATCTCTGCTTGGATCATTTTTTACAAAACAGTATCACTGCATAAACATAGGTTTTTCCTAACTAAAAATAACTGTCAATGTTCCGGCTATTTCTCATGAATCAGATAAAGACACCCACGATTTCAATGGAGGGGTCAAAGACAAACCCGTCACCCAACATTAGGGTGTTCCTGGGCACAACATGCACACCCTGTGCACACGCCTGTGCAAACCGCCATTAGGTGCCTGCAGTACTTTATTTCTGGAAAAATAGGTGGGGGTACTCTCATGGTCAGGGAAAAACAGTGATTATCATGACTATTTTTCATGTCCTAATAAATACTCCTTGTATTAACCTGTCAGGATGTATATTCAGATAAGAAATTTATACGAGATATAAACAACAATAAAATTATCTCTCGTTTGTATTTCTCAAAAGGTCTCCTAAGTTTGTTTTCAAATGTATCTGTTTTGTTTACAAAAATATAACCAACCAAACTCGGTAAAACAAATATATATATATTTATTACGTATACAAATTGATTTATTCTCTCGACAAAATCAAGAATTTATAAACACAACATCCATCAACACACAGATTTCTAGCTTTTAAAATATGTTATCCTCTTAGTAACATATAAATGATTAGTACCATTTATTTAATCAGTTAGTAACTAAACATTGATGGTTAGTTCAACTTAATAAACATCCTGCTTAAAGAAAACAATTAACATGTATTTTGCAGCATATCAGTATTTAAAACAAGCTAGTAATCCTATATATATCTGTGCTAATGGGTTAACAAAAAAGATGAAACTATCACTTTCTATTTAGAAAAACTTATTTAGTGAAGCCTCCCCTAATACTGAGAATTAAGATTCTAATCTTTTACTTTTTATATTGTAGGTTCTATAATCCCTGTTTAGTAATTCAATCACAATAGCTCTTCCAATTTCAATATACAGTTGCAAGAAAAAGTATGTGAACCCTTTGGGATTACGTGGAGTTTTGCATGAATTGGTCATAAAATGTGCTCTGATCTTCATCTAAGTCACAACAAGTTGAAAAACACAGTCTGCTTAAAATAATACAACACAAACATATGTTTTCATGTTTTTATTGAACAGAACATGTAAACATTCACAGTGCAGGGTGGAAAAAGTATGTGAACCTTTGGACTTAATAACTGGTTGACCCTCCTTTGGCAGCAATAACCTCAATCAAACGTTTCCTGTAGTTGCAGATCAGACCTGCACAACGATCTGGAGTAATTTTGGACCACTCCTCTTCACAAAACTGTTTCAGTGTAGCAATTTTCTTGGGGTCTGGTGTGAATCGCTCTCTTAAGGTCATGCCACAGCATTTCAATCGCGTTGAGGTCAGGACTCGGACTGGGCTACTCCAGAAGGCATATTTTGTTTTGTTGAAACCATTCTTTTGTTGAATTACTTGTATGCTTTGGGTCATTGTCCTGTTGCATCACCCATCCTCTGCGGAGCTTCAGTTGGCGGACAGATGGTCTTACGTTTTCCTGCAAAATGTCTTGATAAACTCTGGAATTCATTTTTCCATCAATGACAACAATCCGTCCAGGCCCTGAGGCAGCAAAGCAGCCCCAAACCATGATGCTCCCTCCGCCATGTTTTACAGTGGGGATGAGGTTTTGATGTTGGTGTGCTGTGCCTTTTTTTCTCCACACATCGTGTTGTGCGTTTTTGCCAAACAAATCAATTTTGGTTTCATCTGTCCACAGAATACTTTGCCAGTAGTGCTGTGGAACATCCAGGTGCTCTTTTGCAAACTTCAAACGTGCTGCAATATTTTTTTTGGACAGCAATGGTTTCCTCCGTGGTGTCCTCCCATGTACTCCATTCTTGTTTAATGTTTTCCTTATTGTAGATGTGTGTGTAGATGTGTTAGCATGTGCCAGAGATTTCTGTTAGTCTTTAGCTGACACTCTAGGATTCTTCTTTACCTCAGTAAGCATTCTGCGCTGTGCTCTTGCAGTCATCTTTACAGGATGACCACGCCTAGGGAGAGTAGCAACAGTGCTGAACTTTCTCCATTTGTAGACCGTCTGTCTTACCGTGGACACATAAACATCAAGGCTTTTGGAGATAATGTTTGTAACCCTTTCCAGCTTCATGCAAGTCAACAATTCATGATCGTAGGTCTTCTGAGAGCTCTTTTTGCGAGGCATGGTTCACATCAGGCAGTGCTTCTTGAAACCAGTAAACCCAAAACTGGTGTGTGTTTTTAAAGGGCAGGACAGCTTTCAGCAACACATCCAATAATATCACACTGATTGGACTCAAGGTTGGCTCACTCCTGGCTCCAATTAGCTCTTGAAGAAGTCATTAGGCTAGGGTTTCACATACTTTTTCCACCCTGCACTGTGAATGTTTACATGGTATGTTCAATAAACACATGAAAACATATAGGCCCCTATTACACGTTTCGTGCAGCGTGACAAACGAGGACAAAACCATTTGCGCGGAACGTCGTAGTACGACGTTCGCGCAAACGATGCGCATTATCGTCTACCGCGATTGACCCTGCGTGAACCCAGTGCGAGCGCAAGTTCCTGCGCGCATCCTATACTTAACATTGTGAGCGCAAATGCATTAGTGTGGATGGTATTACAATCTTTGCGCAAAGTCATACGAGCGACGTTTGCGCGAATTTTCTTAACGTCTTTGAAAACTTGGTGTTAGCTACAAATATGATAGTTGTGGCTGAAACGAAATAACTCAGCAATAAAAAAAATACAGCACAGTACAGTTACACATTCTACACATACCCAGACATAAAAAATTAATAATTTTTCAAAAAAGTTTTTTGCTGCAGCACATATACGCAGATTGACTTTTGATGGGCGCAACAACCTAACTTTAGAAAATGGTGGTTCTTTATTCTGATTGGCTGAATCCTGTGAAAAAAACTGTCTGCCCACCGATTCCTGCATGCAATGTTCATTTGCGCATGAATTTGCGTTTCGGATTTGCGCACGAAAAAACATGAAGGCTGAAAAAATGCGCTCGGATCGGAAAGCCGCGTTAATTTTATGTCATGTGACCACTTTCCAATAAGAACAGACCTTATATAAAAATGCCCCCAGCTCACATGGATATGCCCCCAGGTCTCATAGATATGCCCCAGCTCATAGATTATGCCCCAGCTCATGGCTAATGCCCCCAGCTCATGGATTTGCCCCCCAGCTCATGGATATACAAATATTTGAAATTTAGCAAAAAACTTTATATTTATTGTTTTTTCTTAAAAACTTTTTGTGTTTTTGATATTTATACAAAAATGTTTATTCACTTCCGGGAGGCGGGCCAAGTGAATGGCCGCTTTTATTTCAAGCTCCGTAACGCTCTTTTGTAACCTTCTCCGCTGAGCGGATTGAAACCACCGGAGTTTGTTTAACTGCTGCCGGGAGCACTAGCGACCGTTGCTGCACCCTGATTCATGTGTTTTCCGGCTGGACACGGACCCGCAGCATTCACAGTCCCGGAAGAGCCAGGCCGCAAAGAGGCCGCACGTCCCAGCCTGTCACAGGCGGGACCCCAGGAACCACGACACTCTCCTCCCCGGGAATTCCGGTACTGACAGACCCCTAGGTCCTTAAAAAGACCGCGGACCGCGTCCATCCTACGCGCCCGCCACAGCGACAAACCCAAGTGGGGGTTGCCTGAGTAGGAACACGAGGGGCCGCCATCTTGAAGGAACCGCGCGGTGGTGAGCGGTGCAGCTGTGAGGTAAGGCCTGCAAACGCCGGGGGTGAGACTACCCGCGACCCATCGGTGGTGGAGGCACGAGAGGGCCGAAGCGTGAGAGAGGGGACGGGGGCTGATTCTCACGGGGAACAGGCGGAGCGAATTGGAGAGAGGCGGCCGCCATTTTGCAGTGACTGCACGAGCTCACCCCTGCCCCACCGCAAAACTTCACGGGAGTGGAGCGTCATTCCCTCTGTGGCCGGCCGGGCCTTGCCGGGGCCTGTCATCGCCTCACTAAGTGACAACGCCTGGGAGAATTATCCGCGCCCTTCCCACCGACCGGCAGGGGCTTTGGTGGCCACAACTGAGCTCCACATTACGTGCTACCCGACCCGGCATCGGCCGGCACCACTTGGGACCCTTGGTCCAATTTTTGAGCCCTGCAATCCCCCCCAACACCAGGGGAAACCCCACCTTCCCCTTACAGGGTGCTTTCTTTTTAACCCTAATTTTTCTGTCCCCCCCCGACAAGGGGGGCAACTTCTCTTCATAATTTTTTGTTGTTGTTTGTCCCTCTATTATATGATCTGTCAATTGGGGGCGCCCTTTCTGGCTCATACCAAACTGGTGCAATTTTTCTTAGTCTCCCCACTGGGGGAGGCGACACACTGCCGCTTATAATTTTTTCTCATTCAACCAGCTGGTAATTTTTATTGGTCCCAGGGACACCTGGGGCGCCTTCTCTTTCTGTAAATTCACCCCACCTTCAGGCCTCGCCACCCACGGTGACCCATAACGCCTCCACGGACGGCACCCCCCAACACAACTTGGACACTGAGGGACGATATGGACAAGTTTGTAATGACCGGAAAAAGCGCAAAAAAATCCGCAACCAAAATGGTCCCTAAACCAGCTCCGAAGCCCCGGACGGGGCGGGATTCACCTTCCCCACGCTCTCGGGACTCGATGGATCTAGAGTCTGAGTTATCGACTTCGGACGTGCCTGACTTACACGTACGAGCTACGGACGACACCCCCCCTGAGAGTGGAGAGAGGGCCGCCGAAATGTCCGCCACAGTTAGATGACAAACTAGGACGCCTCACGGCTACTATCGAGTCCGTCCTATCTCAGCTGACGTCACAAGCTCATAGGCTAACAGAGGTGGAGGAAAGGGTTTCCACCCTGGAGGATACGGTCAACCCGCTACAAACCAACTTGACCAACAAAATAGTATCATTAAAAGGACCAGGATACATTGAGATCTCTCGAAGTATGCCTGGAACATTGAAGTGACCAGCGCGAAGACAACCTACGTCAGTTATGTAGGCCTACACGGTGCACTGTAGAGGTACAGGAATGAGTGACAAGAGGTGGAAGCATGGCCCTAGACTGAGGATGAGGCCGAGCCACTGTCGAGTGCAAGTCTGGTCCTGGATCGGAGGTAGGATGAGCCAACTCTACAGGTAGGGTGGCAGTCCGAGATGCTCAAGTGGATGATGCGTCATTCAAGGCCTGACGGATAAATGATGACCTGGAACACGGAGCCGCCGAAACAACCTACGTATTATTGGCCTACCGGAAGCGGTGAAAGGCCGGCCTACACGAGTGGGCGTCGTCTGATTGCCCTCTCACCTAGCAACACCGAGTCCTGTCCGGTGGCAGTGGAGAGAGTACACAGGCTGGACTGAACACATCTGCAGACCAGTGATCATGCGTTTCCTGAATTACACTGACAAAACCAAGATCCTCGCCTACGAACCCTGGATTACCAAGGGGACACTCTGCGGTTATTTCAGGACTTTTCCGCTGCAGTATCTTCTAAACGACGGGCATTTTCTCCAGTATGCTCCAAGTTGGTAGCCCAGAACGTCCGCTTTTCCCTCCTCTACCCGGCCCGACTCCGTGTGGTTTTTAATGGAACAACGCATTATTTTGATTCCCCACGGGAGGCCGAGACCGCTCTCCTCCGTGGACAGGATACAGGCGGAGGGGCTTCACCACTGCCTCGGCGCTGCCTGGCTCGGAGAGAGCCGAATCCATCCTAATCTGCATTGCTGCCGTTATTGACTCGCAGTCAGGTTGATACAATGCGGACGCTCCTGTTCAAGGTCTTTTTGTTAATGATTGGTCAAGTTTTACATGACGAATGGCATGTCCCTGGTTTGATGTGCTGATCGCTAGTTTCTGTTTTTCAATGGTTAATGTTCTTAGTCTTAAGTATTGGTTTCAATATGTTATGGTTCCAACACAAAAAAGTGCAAAATCTAGATTCAAGTCAGCAATTATGTTCCTTACCCCCTCAACTGGGAATGGTGGCTGCTGCTGGGACGGCCATGTTGCCCCTTTACCATGAGGAATCCCCTCTAGCTGTATTAGGCACGCAGTGCCCGTTCCCGTCCTTAACCCCGGTCCATGATAACCCCGCCATCGATTATAAGGTCTCCTTTAGGGTGGTCTCGTGGAATGTGGAGGGATTGAACTCCCCTATAAAAAGAAAGAAGGTGCTCACCCACTTAACTAACCTACGACCGGATATTGTCTTTCTCCAGGAGACCCACTGGTCTTCGACCACTAACCTCCTCCGGGCACCTTGGATAGGTTACCAAACTTCAGCCCCATATGTTAACAAAAAACGTGGCACTGCAATCTTGGTAAACAAGGCGCTTCCGCATGTAGTCCTAGAGGAACAAAACGATCCACAGGGCAGGTAAATGTGTATGCCCCCATCCTCCCCATCTACAGTTTTACTCTGATTTATATGCACAAATGCTGCAACATACTTTTGATCATTGTCTAGTGGGAGGAGATTTTAACGCAGTGCTAGACCAGACTCTGGACCGCTCTCGACCTAGAAGGTCGCCAGACAACATGCAGTCCACAGCGGGACCTAGGTTCTTACAAGACCATATCGTACCGATAGACGCGTGGAGATTCCTTAATCCAGAGGGATTACTCCTTTTATTCACATCCACACGATTCCTTTTCCCGCATTGATATGTTCCTCATGTCTCTCTCCCTGCAGTACACTTTACTCGACGCCTCAATTGGCATGATACATATCTCTGACCACGCGGTGGTTACATTAGAAATACGTTTAAATTCCCCGCTCCCGCGGTCCCGCAACTGGCGTTTTCCGACTTCACTATACAAGTCAGAGGGATTTAGGAATCATATGGAATTGTGCTGGCACAATTACGTGGATGACAATATAGAACACCTGGATGACACCAATTTGTTTTGGGAAGCAGCCAAGCCAGTGATGAGGGGTCATATAATTGAATATGTATCGCGCTAGCGAAAAGAGATCAATAAAAGGCTACTGGAGGCACATTCGACCCTAGTGGCCGCATACAGGTCGCACTTATTGCAAGCCATGGGCCAATCTGCGACAGAATACAAGGCCAGCAAGAAGGCATATGCCGAAATAGTTGAGGACAGGTCACAATATTTCTGGTTCCACCATAAAAATACATTTTTTCGCTGGGGTAACAGACAAGGAAGATTATTGTCCAACCTTCTTCGACTGCAAACGCCAACACCCCTCTCAATCTCGAGGATTAAGACACTTACCGAGGAGCTTCTATCAGATCCATTAAAAATCAATGCTTATTTCAGGGATTACTTTGAAAGATTTTATAAGGCAGAACCGGACGTCTGGGAGGCTCAGGCTACTATCTTTCTAGAGGCTAACCTACCGGAATTAGACCCGGAGGCTCGGGAACAGTTAAACGCCCCAATTACCCCAACGGAAATCCATAATGCCATTGCTCGCTTACAACTTCATAAGACGCCAGGTCCAGACGGTTTTTCGGCAGAATTTTATAAAATCCTACAGGGTCAGGTAGTTCCGCATCTTGCTACGCTATATAATAACATTTTACAGGGCAAAGACCCCCCACCGACCTTTAATACCTCCAGAATAGTTGTCCTTCCCAAACGAATAAAGATCCCATGCTAATCACGTCATACCGTCTGATTTCTCTTTTGAACGTCGACCTGAAACTTTTGGCTGGTATTATGGCTTGCCGACTTCAGGCGCCCTTGACGGACTTTATTTCCCCAGCGCAAACGGGTTTCCTAAAGGGACGTCACTCCGTTCAAAATATTAGGCGCACTCTGGCGGCGATATGGGCATCAAATGAGCATCAGCCTTCGGCAGACCTGGTCCTTAGTTGCGATGCAGACACAGCATTCGACCGAATATCTTGGGCCTACTTGCGTCGGTTTTTTAAATACCATTTTTTTGGCCGTGCAATCCGAAACGCGTTCGAGGCACTATATCGCTTCCCGGCGGCCACGGTGACGACTAATGGGCTTAACTTGAATCCCTTCTTACTGGAACGTGGCACGACACAGGGGTGCCCTCTATCCCCTCTCTTTTTCAACCTAGCTATTGAACCGCTTATACGCATACTTCTAACTCGTCCCGACGTCGAGGGCATAAGGGTGGGCGACCAGGAGGTGCGGGTAGTGGCGTTTGCAGACGATTTGCTCTTGTCCCTCTCGGACCGAAAGGGCGCTCCCAACGCTACTTGACTATTTGGAAAAATTTTATATAGCCTCAGGCTTTAAACTAAACTTCGAGAAAACATTGGCCATCCCTCTGGGTAGGAACTGCAAAACCACATTAGCGGGCCATCTGCAATTTAGTTGGAGTGAGGGAGGCACCTTTAAATACCTGGGATTACTGCTCCCGATTGATTTAGGGAGATTATACGAGGTAACAATCCCGCCGTAAGTGGCCCAATTTAAAACTCTGCTATCCTCTTGGACCAAACTTCCATTATCCTACATGGGGAGAATTAGCCTTATAAAAATGGTGGCGTTCCCACGCCTGTTATATCCGATCCAAATGCTACCCATACTTATCAAACAACGGGATATCTCGATCATCC
>RXON01003313.1:0-54987 GCA_009667805.1 Leptobrachium leishanense
AGACGTCCTGGGTCAGGGGAGCCTTGGTCTTCGAGCGGATGGGTGAGAGGCCTCCAAGGCCGGTTTATAAAGCAAGAAAGCACGCTGCTGTTTGTCTCTAAAACCCACAGGGCCCCAACTTGACTAGTCGAAGACATCACTCTAAATAATTCACTGGCCAGTTGAATAGTACCCGGATACCATAACACACACATACACTCACAGTTCGGGACTTAACCTGTTCGGGACTCACTCCCTAGTATCCGAAAAGGGGGCAAAGATTTGCATATTATTTTGTTTTCCGCTGCGCGTTTCTCGAATTACGAAATATTGTATTCTCTTTTCCGCTGCGCGTTTTCCTCGAATTACGAAGCATTGTATTTTTCTCTTCCGCTGCGCATTTTCACGAAATACGAAGCCTCGTATTTATTTTCCGCTGCGCGTTTACCGCATTACGAAATACTGTAGATATATCCAAAGACCGTGTTATTCTTTATTTGCCTTTTATTCAAGTAAACTATATAATATAAAAATCCACAACGGTGCTGGAGTATATTTATTCCCTAGTGCGGGGAGACTGACCCGAGGTACAAATTCAGCGGCTCCTCCGGGAGTGAGCGCTACAACTGTATAAAGGCTTTTAACGTCTAGGGTAGCCAGGGTGATGTTGTCCTCCAGAGTTGAGATCTGGGTTATTGTACGTAGGAAATCCGGAGTGTCCTTAATGAAAGTGGGTAAGGATAGTAAATTTTTTTGCAGAGCTTATCGATGTATTTACCCAGAGGCTCCAAGAGGCCCCCACGAGCTGACACAATCGGGCGCCCCGGTGGTGGGCGGCTATCCTTGTGAATCTTAGGGATAGTGTATAATATAGGGATGCGGGGATGCATCACACGAAGGTAAGAGGCAGTGGCTTCGTTGTAATATCCAGCCTGCAGACCCATCTCAATCAATGCTGTTATTTTCAACTGGAAGGAGACTGTGGGGTCATAGGTTAGTCTCTTATATGTTTGGGTGTCTGATAGTTGCTGATGAATTTCAGTGCTATAGTCATGATAGTCCATAAGGACAATGCCCCCACCCTTGTCTGCTGGGCGGATGACAATGGAGGAGTCGGCAATCAAGTCATGCATTGCCATCCGCTGTTTTTTTGAAAGGTTGCTTCGTGCGGCCTGGGTGCCCTGGGATTGGTATAAAGAATCAGCTGTATTCTGTAAAATTTGAGAAAAAGCTTTTACCATGGTGTGGTTGCTTTTGAAATCTGTGGTGCTTTTTAATTTGAGTTGGTGTCCTCGAGCCTGAATGGCTGGTGTAGATATATTGCTATCACGAAGATTTTCCTGAATGGCGAGGGAACGATTAATTTTATATATTTCGACCTCCGGTTGGAATGGTGATAAGGCTGCTGTGGGGATAAAGGATAAACCTTTAGAGAGAATCGAGATATGATGTTCATCCAATGGCTTGTGTGATAAATTGAAAATTGGCATTATCTCCTGGGAAGTGGTGGTCTGCTTTTTCCTCGAACTGCCTGTCGAGCGCCTGCCCCTTCTAGGGGGTCGTGTGTGCCTGCATCGGCGTTGTTGGTAAATCCCCTGGTGCGAATCCTGTGATGGGGGTTGTTTCAGCTTGAGCCCCCCGTATTTCCAAAAAAGGAGTAGAGTCGTTATTGGGTGGAGCTGCATGTCCAGCAGCTGAAGGCTGGGAATGTTCCGTGTCTGATGCCGATTCCCCTGATGTGACATCAATGGTGGGGACGGTAGATTTTTTAATTCGTGGTCGTGCTCGACGTGGGGCGCCTTGGCGCCTATAGCTGTTAAGCCAACCATCTACCTGATGGGATGTGTAGTCATAATTGACTCGTTCCAATCTCTGATGCTTGAAACGGATCAGTTCCGTTCTGTACTTCTGTACCTCTTCCTTGATTTTATGGAGATATGGAACAAACTCAGCTGATTGTAGAGTGATGGCATGGCTATGTTAAAGAGAGGCTAAGTTCTTGCGAAGGTCGTGCAGTTCTGCACCCACTTCCTCAATGACCAAAACCATCCAGTCAAGTGAGCATTTTTTGGCAATGGCTATCCATTTTTTACAGAGTTCAGGTTTCTGTCGCCCAATAGTGTGGGAGTTTCTGATCCTGAAGCCCCTCGGGATGCGTTTGGCTCTGTAGTAATCCGATAAATAGACTCCATGGAGGTCTAAATCGACCTCTTTCTTTTTGATTTTTAATAAATCAAAATATAAGTCCCGATGTGAAGGCTGATACCCCAATTGTGCCAGTGATTGAGGCCAGAGGACTTTCTGTGCATAGTCATCATTAAGCTGTAGAATGTGCGCGTGTTCCTCGTATGCCCCTGCTTGAAATAAAAAGTCCTCCATGTTGGAAAGTAGAAAGCCGAGAAAAGTCCGCTATTGTCATATATATAGAGCGGGGAAATTATTATTTTACTATTCTCTCTTTTGATCACACACACAATTGTGATCACTCAAGACAAAACAATTCATTGTTACTGGTTGTGACCAGGACCACAGTGTCATCACTTTATACCCATAGGTCATTCTAGATGCCCAGAGGGAGAGGAGAGTCTAGTAACTATTCATGGGAGGGGAACGGAGGACAGGAGTAAATGGAGGTGGGGTAGGGATGTGCGTTTCGGGTTTCGGAATTATCATGAAATTTCCCGATTCGTGCATTTGAATTCGGACGATTTTCCGAAAATTTTCAGATCCGAAAACGACAGATCCGAAAAAATTTCCAAGCCGAAACGAAAACTTTTCGGAATTTTCGAATAGAGTAGAAATGTGTAAAATCGTAATTCATGTTCGTTCAATTCTTGATTTCGGCTCCATTCCTGATTTCGGTTCCATTTCAGTAATTTCGGAGAATCATATTTATATCGCTGATTCTGTAATAAAATTTTGCATCATTCCCATCTCTATGTATCCTTTCTGGAAAACCAGAGAAATCTCAATGTATCCTTCTTGTAAAGCATGAGAAATCTCAATGTATCCTTCTTGTAAAACATGAGAAATCTCAATGTATCCTTCCTGTAAAACATGAGAAATCTCAATGTATCCTTCCAGGAAAACCTGAGAAATCTCAATGTATCCTTCTTGTAAAAAATGAGAAATCTCAATGTATCCTTCCTGGAAATCCAGAGAAATCTCAATGTATCATTCCTGGAAATCCAGAGAAATCTCAATGTATCATTCTTGTAAAACATGAGAAATCTCAATGTATCCTTCTTGTAAAACATGAGAAATCTCAATGTATCCTTCTTGTAAAAAATGAGAAATCTCAATGGCAGAATTATCGTATTGGCAGAATTATCATATCGTATAATTATCGTATCCAGAAAACCATTAGTTTACGTCAAAACGAATAGACACTTTGAAACGAGGAGAACAGACGTTCCGAAAAACACGAAAATTTCCGAAATCACAAAAAAAAAGTCGATACGAAAAACGAACCGAAACGAACCGAACCGAAACGGAAATAAGCCGAAACGAGTCGAAACGAAAATTTACAAAATCCGAAGAAACCGAACCGAATCGAACCGAAAAAAGAAATCGCTGCACAAGCCTAAGGTGGGGTGGAAGTGCAACGTATGCAGGGGCAGGAACGATATTCATGAAATACCTCAGTACCTTTACGGTGTACTGAAGGGATTCACCAATACAGGAGAGAAAGGCATTTATGAGAATAAAATACACTCTATCTAAATTAAAATTGATATTTTCTCCCAGTGAACCAAACTAGAGACCTGCGCCAAACGCCTAATCTAGACATTAAATGACTATTAACTCCCAGTTCCCAAATTAATTCCACCAAACCAGAAAAATATTAACGTTAATAAATTTAAAAGTTCATCTATATAATAATTAACATGAGTCAGATCTATATCTGTGTGTTTTCTTATGTTCAGATTGCCTCCACAAAACTCAAACACACCTGCATTCACACACAATCTCAGGAAATGCATTCTCATTGTCCCAAATCTCTATACCCACACAGACACAGTCCCACATTTACACACACAGTCACACATCCACACACAGTCACTCATCCACACACACAGTCATACATACCCACACCCCCCCTGAACAGGGCTTGCCAATGCCCTGGCAGACACAGGGCCTAGTCGAGGTATATCCCACCTGACCACTTCACTCAGCCAATGATCTGATGCTATGAGTTCCTCGTACCCGCACCCCAACTCCCACCTTCAGGACTTCTCCCGAGCTGCCCCCTTTCTATGGAACTCCCTCCCCCGCAACATCAGACTCTCCCCATCTTTCCAGTCCTTCAAGAAGTCTCTGAAAACACATTACTTTAGAGAAGCCTATCGGTTCACTTCATAATCCCCCACTGTACATTTCATGCACCATATTTCCATTCAGCCAACATGCGTCTGCTCAAAGAGTGTGGTACGGAGGAGGCGCTAGAATGGATGGAATATTGGTGTAAATGCGTATGCAGCCTACTAGGAGAAGGACACAAAACCTCGACAGAAATGTGTTTGAGATACAGAAAGGTGGGAGTTACTCCAGTGGCACAAATGAGGGGAGGGGTTAGCGTAAAAACCGTATTTGTAAATGTAAACACAAGTGGTTCTACGAATGCAGTTTAAAATCAACTGTAGGAGCACAGTCTCGGAATGGACCAATGATAAAGTGCTATCTCAAGTGTACACTAGAAAAAGTGCAAATGCAGTCAGAAGTGCATATAGTGCAAATGTTAACTAGAAACGTTGTGCACGTTGGAAATACAAATAGTGCAAATAACAGTTAAACGTTGTGCAAATAACAACTAAAAATGACAGCTAAAAACGTTGTGCACGTTGAAAGCGTACTGTGAAAAGTGCATTAATTTTAGGGAGGACAAAGTTCGTAATAAGAACAGTTCCAGAAATCACATAAAAGCACATAAAAAACATAAAAAAACAACACACACTTTGGTGCAAAGGTGCAAAATGAAGTGCAATTACAATGGCGCACTTATCGATGCAAAAAGGGGGTAATAAAAATAGTCCAAAAAAATATAGAAGTCTAATGAAAAAAGTCTGGTTTGTGAAAGGGTAAAGGAGGGCTTATTTGAGATGCGTGAGCCTCTCACTTGTACCGTCCATATGCGGAGATCCTCCAAAATGGGGGAGAAGAAGGGTCTTGTCCTTGTTGTCCTAGTGGATTCTGTGTTCTAGTGGATTCCACGTTCTCGTAGTGCGGGGGAAAAAGGAAAAAGGAAGACAAAGGAAAGAAAAATAGTGCAATATTGTCTAGATATGTTAATCGTGAACAGGTGTAAGAAAAGTCCACACTTACACTTTCTGGAGCCTATGTCTTCGAGGCTCTGGTTCGAAGTACACTGGGCCAAATATAGAGTGGCCTCTGCCCTTCTTTTAAAGTTGTTATTCACCTCGAATATAGAAAAACAGGGTATTCATAGCGCAAATTGTATGGTGGCTAGATTAGTAAGGGTAGAGTTGGTCTCACTCACCGATGGTGGAGCCTTGTTCCAGGCTCAACTTAATGGCATACAGTGCTCCTTTGCTCGGTGGGCACTGTCACCTCTTTAACTGCACCTTTTCGGTATGCGTCTGCTACCTCTACATACTCTACTATTCATGCTCACCTAGGGCAGTATTACAATTTTGGTGCTAACTTAACCAGAGCTGTTGTAAACTTAAAACCTCCATAGGTTATAATGGCTCTGGGAAGTTTACAACAGCTCTGGTTAAGTTAGCACCAAGTATGTAATAGGGCCCCTAGCGTGTCACCCCTCTCCTCTTAGATTGTAAACTGTCGAGCAGGGTCCTCTCACCTTCTGTTCCGTGTGTGTAACGTGCATGTATATGTGTTTTTCTGTCTCTTCCATTGTACAGCACTATGGAACTTGTTGGCACTTTTAAAATACTTGTAACTGTAACTATTATTGATGACTCAATTATTACAACGACCACCAGATTATTATTATTATTATTATTAATAATGCTTAACTTTTTTACATTAACCCTAGATTATATTTAATTTTAAAGTTATTACAGAGATCCAAGATCATTATTAATGCTACCATTTATTACAGTGACCCCCAGATAATTAATAATGTCACAATTATTACAATGATCCCCAGATTATTATGATTGTTACAATATTAACAGTGACACTAGATAATTATTAATTTCACAATTATTTGTAACTCGTAGATTATTATTAAATGCACAATTAATATTGTCCAGAGAATTTTATACATGAGACAATTATTACAGTGGCCCCCAGATTATTAATTTCATAATTATCACAGTAATCCTAGATTTTTATTAATATTACATTTATTACTGTGACAACCCATTTCTTAGTAATATCCTTATTATTATAGTGACCCCAGATTATTATTTTTAATAATTTTAATATTATTACAGTGACCCCAGATTGTTAGTACTGTCACAACTATTACAGTGACCCCCAGATTATTATTAATGTCACACTTATTACAGTGGCGCCATATTATTATTAATATCCTAATTATTATAGTGACCCCAGATTATTAGTTTTAATAATTTTAATATTATTACAGTGACCCCAGATTGTGATTACTGTCACAACTATTACAGTGATCCTCAGATTATTATTAATGTCACACTTATTACAGTGGTGCCATATTATTATTAATATCCTAATTATTATATTGACCCCAGATTATTTTTTAAAATAATTTTAATATTATTACAGTGACCCCTTATTGTTATTACTGTCACAACTATTACAGTGATCCTCAGATTATTATTAATGTCACACTTATTACAGTGGCACCATATTATTATTAATATCCTAATTATTATAGTGACCCCAGATTATTAGTTTTAATAATTTTAATATTATTACAGTGACCCCAGATTGTTATTACTGTCACAACTATTACAGTGACCCCCAGATTATTATTAATGTCACACTTATTACAGTGGCGCCATATTATTAATAATATCCTAATTATTATAGTGGGCGCAGTTTGAGGGCGTTTGGCTGTGTATATATGTGGAATAAAAAATAAAGAAGTTGTGGGAGCTGGATTTACTGTGAATGAATGATATGATAAAAAAACTAGTGCACCAAGGTGATGGGCATCGTCAATCTGCTTTAATATAAGTTATAAATTTTCCCAAAGGAGGCGTGGTCGGTTATTTTTTTTCTCCTCTGGTCTTTGTTTGAGTCCAGGACAAAGGGATTGACCACACCTTAATATAGGTTATATGTTTTGTATAAGGGACAAGCATGCCTGTGTAGTTTCTTTGTTGCTGAACGACTGATAATCTCTACTAAAGATATAATTATAGTAATATTTGAGTCCCCTATTGAATAATTGCCAAAATGGCTGACTGAGGTCATTTACAGGTTTTGTAACCTGTATAATGGAATATATATGTAGGTTCATCATAATACAGTAAGCAAAGAGGTCCTGTTTAAGAGCTTGCAATTTAAGAGGATGGAGTGATATTGAAGGATTAAAGTTTATGTGGAAAGAGCCTACAGGTTTTGTAGCGCTGTACAAAGGAATGTTAAAGTATGTATGCAGGTGATGAGTGGGGATAGAAGGTTGTTTTTGTGATAAAATGAGTTAAAAGATTGTAATTTAATATCTTGAGTATTGTATGTTTTCTTTTCAGGAAACCATTTGATTAATTTGGTCATATTGCTAATTGGGGATCTGTGCAAATAAATAATTGTTAATTATCTTTAGTCTCAATTTTTAACATGCCCTTCTATACTTTCTTTCCCAGTTTATGATATTTTTGTTATGTGTTTTTTTATTTGAATTGAAGAGCATTTTAAGAAAATTGGTGACCGTTACAAAAGTAAAAAAAAAAAAAGTTTTCACATTCTTCGCCTAGCCCCCTCCATTTTGTCTCTCTCATGACCACTCCTTTTTCTTTGTGTCCAAAAATGTGTTGCAAGTATTTTAACCATATCAATTTTAAAGTTTTTGACAGGTTAATAATATATTTTTTCCACAAGTTTTTTACTTTAGGTGAAAATTACCCATGCATGCCAACTTTGATCAAGCTAGATGGAAGATTATTGAATACCAATATCGATAAAGCTGTTGGAATTGAAGGAAATTTACTCAAACACATTATCATTTCACATTACAATGTTACATCAACTGGATAATAAGGAATTATCAGACACCAGGCAATAAAACATTCTAATTTATCAACAACTCATCGATAAATCATGTGATTAAAGAAGATCATTGATTTGGAAATAAAACTTAACTGTTTTGTAAAACTGACATATCTTATTTTCAACAAATAAGACAGAAGACAAAGAAAGAAGAAGATAATGTATTTTTTATATGCTGATGGATTATCATTGTGTTGTCTAAGTGATAATTATTCTGTGTCTTTTATTATTATATATTTTATTATTTTTGTTGTTCGGTTACAGTCAATATTGTTCAAATTCCCTGACATTTAGGATTATTGAGGATCACATCCAATTAAAATTAGAGTTAATTAATGTATTTAGGAACATATAATTTAATGCATTTGCATAAATACGTTTCATGACATATATAGTGGTAAATGGAAAGTTTTAATTCGGTAAAATTAAAGTTGTTTTTATTTTTTGGATTTTATTTGAGGATTGGTGTTTTTTATAAACACCAGGTTTGTTTCAAAACACCGAACAAGACTGAATAGGATAGTAATTAAATATTTTTGATATTTAAATGGGTGGAATATGCACTTCAGCTATGTCCCTTTTGAGCCAAAGTTGTGTATATATATTTTTCTCTAAATACATTGAGTCGGATGTAGTATGATTTTTTTTTTTTGTTGCGTGAGGCTCATAGGCTTTGCGGGGATTTTAAAATTTATTATCTGTGTCTCTTCTTGTGTAAATTAACATTTTTATTGTTTTCGTGCACTTGAGAGGGACAATGAATGAATGGATGTATATGAATAGCGGGGTATACCATATTTTCTTTTCTGTTTTTATTTTCTTTATTGTTGCTAAAACCGTATCACATCATCAAGAAATCTGACAGTCACAATGACTGCATATGGAATGAATCATGGACATTTTGTGTCAAGGTCAAAGGTCACAGGTAATACGCAACCAGCGCAAAGAGACAGCTTGTTCAGGAGTCCCTATGGCGGGAGCTCTGATGACATTCAATGATTATGCATCTCAAGCTGGAATGTTGAAAAAGACCAAACCTTGATCTCGCACTTTGAACTTCAGTATTAGATTATGGAATATTATTATTTTTATTTAATCCCCTAGATAAGTGTGAGAAAGGATTGGATTTGTGAAAATGAGAATGTATTTCTTGAGTATGTGTGTGAATGCAGGTGTGTATGCGTTTTGTGGAGTGAAGATGAACATAAGAAAACACACAGATATAGATCTGACTCATGTTGATTATTAGATAAATGAACTTTTACATTCAAGTTATTATATTTTTCTTTATCGGTGAATTATATTTTGGGAAATGGGAATACATAGTTATTTAATATCTAGATAAGGTATTTTGGTCTACGCTCCAAGTGTGGTTCGGTGGAAGAGTGAATCTAGATAGATAAGTGTATTTTATGCTCATAAAGGGCCTCCTTGGGGAATCCCTTTCGTATATCATAAAGGTATTAGGCGAGGACACTGTACACAAGATATGTGATCAAAGGAAAGAATTGTTAGATTTTAATTTCCTGTATAAAATAAAAATATTTTGTCTTGAAAAGCCTGTTTTGATAAAATGGGCTGTGAAATTCCCCCCTCCATTTTGTTTCTTTCAATTCTGCATAGACAATTGTTCCTTCTGTAGGATAAGGGGATGTGACCGATTTCCTGTTATGTTCAGTGCAGGAAAATGTGCACAGAAGCAGGAAGATAGGAAAAAGATTTTTTGTAAACCATATAAGTTAATAAAGGTTGGTTAAACGTTGACGTGGAAATGTATCTGTATGCTGATTGGCTATAAGTTCTTTGAAATGTAATAAAACAGTCTGTCTAACAAAAGATATTTAGACATGACCTGAAGCTGCATTGCTTGTGGCTGACTTTGGTGTCTCTCGCCATGGCGTAGCGCAGCATATGCGCAGCATCTTACTTCAATTTTGATATATAAGAAGAAACTTGAAAAAGGTATATGGCATTCCTAAATATATGGTAATTATATTAGAATAATAATTTAACACTTTTTATTCCCTAACTGCAGCACATGAATTAGACATGTTGCAGGGCAGCACGTTTTTACATGCGCTACACCCTGCATGATAAGGGGATATGTGTCCAAGACAAAATGGCCCATCGGGCACAATTAACTACATAGAGAAATATACCATGCCACAACAGGGAAAAGAGCTCTTTGAGGGATAAAACTACGTTTATGCTGCACATGGAAACAGCCATCATGAAGGACGCTCGCACAGCACAAACGACATAACAAAATTGCATTCAGAATTTAAACCGCAAATCCCATATCTCCCCTTAGTGTCCCCGTTTTACAAGTATATTGCGAGTCAGGTGCTGAATCCAGCCTGCCCCATACCGGTCGCTAGCCTCTAGGATGCTCTCGGCAGCACTAAAGCGCCGTTGCAAGCAACCTCTCCTGGAGCCCGTAGGACTCCATGGAGGCTTCTGCTGCTAGGTCACATGACCTGCAGGATCTCGCCTCTTGTGAGATTCTACTGGTCAGCGGAGTGATCACGAAGGGAGACTGGGAACTTTTATCCCCAGTCTCACTCCGCTCCCGCTGGGCAGAAGCAGCAGATAGGACTGTCGATCTTGCTGTGTGATGATTTTATGGGGGGGGTTCCAGCTGCTGCTAACTGATTCTGCAGAAGCAGAATAAGCTACAGCATAGAGCTGTGGCTAACTTTTCAGTTAGCCACAGCGGTGAGTAATTAGCATTAGGACTTTGTGATCCTAACGCTAATTACTCTATGCTTACACTTTTCGCTCCCATATTAAGTATAGGGAGAGTAAAGCAGTAAGCTCGTGCTAAAATGCACTAATACTGATGCGCTAACAGATTTTTTAACCTGTTAGCAATCTCAGGGCCGGTCGTCCATGGGGCTGGAGGGAGCCATGGCTCCAGGCAGCACTTTGCCAGAGGCAGCATTTTGAGCCTCAACTAGGCACACCACACATTACTGAATTTTATTCATTGTACGGCACTACAGAACTTGTTAGCGCTTTATAAAAACTTGTAACTGTAACTCTTGTGGAGCTCTGTGATACACAAATACACACTGCACATTACTGTGAGTTTTATTTCTGTAGAGCTCTGTGATACGCTCAAACACACCACACACTACTGTGAGTTTTATTTCTGTGGAGCTCTGTGATACGCTCATACACATTGCACATTACTGTGAGCTTTATTGCTGTGGAGCTCTGTGATATACTCCTACACTTCGCACATTACTGTGAGTTTTATTGCTGTGGAGCTCTGTGATACACTCCTACACACCGCACATTACTGTGAGTTTTATTGCTGTGGAGCTCTGTGATACACAAATACACACTGCACATTACTGTGAGTTTTATTTCTGTGGAGCTCTGTGATACGCTCATACACATTGCACATTACTGTGAGTTTTATTGCTGTGGAGCTCTGTGATATACTCCTACACTTCGCACATTACTGTGAGTTTTATTGCTGTGGAGCTCTGTGATATGCTCCTACACACCGCACATTACTGTGAGTTTTATTGCTGTGGAGCTCTGTGATACACTCCTACACTCTGCATATTACTGTGAATTTTATTGCTTTGAAACTCTGATACGATCATACACGACACATATCTTGGTATTTCTTTTGGGGGGCAGCATTATAACCTCTATGGTACTCTATGTACGGGGTGATCGTTTTGTGCATCATTTTCTCATAGTATGTGTAGTGCAGGTCTTTAAACATTGCGGTGTTTATGTGTCTGTGCTCTTATAATTCTCCTGCACAATCAGTGCTTTTTTTCTGGAAAAATAGGTGGGGTACTCTCGCGGCCAGGGAAAAAGGTGATTATTATTATTATGACTATTTTTCGTGTCCTAATAAATACTCCTTTATTAACCCTTTAAGGACAGAGGCAATTTTACAAGTCATTCTTACTTTGTGCAGTGCAGACAGCAGATAATGTGGCGATTCTAGGAGCAATAACAGCCTTTTGGGTGCAGGGCAAGGGGCAACGCCGGTCTGCGACAAGAACACAGATGCAGACTTTAACACACAGCAGCCTGTTTAAAGACAAATACATGCATTACAGCCAAGCCATACATTCACAAACATAGCCATATATCACCCCGGGGAAATGTAGCACTAAAACTCACAGTAATGTGCAGTGTGTATGAGAGTGTCAGAGCTCCACAGTAATGTGCAGTGTGTATGAGGGTGTCAGAGCTCCACAGTAATGTGTAGTGTGTATGAGGGTGTCAGAGCTCCACAGTAATAAAACTCACAGCAATGTACCAATATCAATTTATTCAACACCTACGCCAATGCATACCAATTAATTAATTTCTCCCCAGAATACCAATTACTTTTTCCCCCAGCATATCAATTTACCCCAATATCAATTTCTCCCCAATATCAATTTATTCCCCCAAATATCAATTAATTTCTTCCCATAATTAATTTCTTCCACAATATCAATTTATTCCCCCTAATATTTGCCCCCAGCTCACAACATGGGTATATTTGCCCCCAGCTCACAACATGGATATATTTGCCCCAGCTCACAACATCGGTATATTTGCCCCAGCTCACAACATGGATATATTTGCCCCAGCTCACAACATGGGTATATTTGTCCCAGCTCACAACATGGGTATATTTGCCCCCAGCTCACAACATGGGTATATTTGCCCTTGACTCTCACCTCCTCAAGCCCCAGGCTCCGCTGGCATTTTCTTTCCCCACTAGGCGAGTGGCCACTTGCCTCGCAGGGACATAGAATGCCAACGGCGGTGATTTTCTCGGTGGGGCAATTGCCCCCCCCGGATCTGCCCCTGGCTGGAGCCAGAACACCTGCACTGCCACCCAGTGCTCCCCGGTAGTCATTGGAGGCGCTCCATGCCCAGCCAGGCCAGCTGCTCGCAGAGACTGCGGAGTGCTAACCTGGCAGCGGTGCACTCCTTCCCCTCTGCCGGCACCGCCCCAATGCCTGCACATCGTCGGCCTCGATGATTAGGTCATGTGGCTGTTGCGTGACCTAATCAGCAGGGCTGACGACTTGCAGGCATTGGGGGTGGTGCCAGCAGAGGGGAAGGAGCGAGCTGCTGCCAGGTTAGCACTCCGCAGTCTCTGCGAGCAGCTGGCTGGGCATGGGGCACCTCCGCTGACTAACGGGGAGCAGTGGCATAACAAGAGGTGCCGGTACACGCCGAGAGGTGTCAGTACGCCGTACCGGCGCGTACCGGCTCAAAAAAAACCCTGTGCACAATTAATGATAAATCCACCATTCGACCATCAGAAATGTGATTAGGTAACTTAACTTGACTGATGGTTTCAATCAACTTCCAAAGAGGCCCTGCAGATTAATGGCATGTTATTCTTTCTAGAAGGAGTTTACTGAAAAATTTCCTTAAATAATGCACAGAAACAGAAAAAGTGGAAAAACTGTAGAAAAGCAAAAAACAATAGATATGATGCAAGATATTTAGAATTAGTGACTCTATACAAACATTTAGTGAAACACTGTCTATTCTCCTTTACATATTTTTGATAAAGTATAAAATAAATTATCAATTCCCTCGTCCTGCAATGAAACCCACAGAAATCATCATAATGTATGACATCATATAACCCAGGGACATCACAAACAAAGCTCCCAATTAAAGTTCTCTGTAGAATTGTGTGCAGCCTCCCCAATGCCCCGTATGCCACATTATAAAATATCTCCCAAGCATCCAGCCGGCACATTGCAGGGAACGAAACACGGAGGAACAAAGGAGATTCATGTGAAAAGAAGCAGGAAAAAATCTTTTGCGCTGAATGTAGCCAGGATATGCTATCGGTAAGTTTTACAGATACTGAGACATAAGGGTTTATTCACTAAGAACTATTCATTCATTAGAAGAGCAGTGGATTCACTTACAGCGAAATTCAATGGATCATGCGAGGAGAATTCACTGTTATGTAAACTGTCGTCAAAGTTCTCCGCACTTTTCGTCGATGTTTCCACTGTAGCTACTGATGAAGTTATCTAGCGTAGTTTTCATTGCTTTTCCACCCTAGTTTCTACAGAGGTTGTTTAGCACATACACATATATATCTCCATAATTTCCACCGGTGTTTCAAGTCAAGGTCTTCTAGCATTGTTGTTATCATGGTTTTCTGTGTTTTATCTGTGTTCAATGAAAATCGTCAAAGTGTATTTTGCAAACAAGGGTGGAACAACAGTGATTGGAGATGGAACAACCGTGAATGGAGAGGGTGGAACAACTGTGAATTGAGGTGGAACAACTGTGAATTGAGGTGGAACAACCGTGAATGGAGAGGGTGGAACAACCGTGAATTGAATGGGCGGAACAACTGTGAATGGATATGGAACAACCATTAATGGAGAGAGTGGAACAACCGTGAATTGAGAGGGTGGAACAACCATGAATGGAGAGGGTGGAACAACCGTGAATTGAGAGGGTGGTACAACCGTGAGTTGAGAAGGTGGAACAACTGCGATTGGAGGTGGAACAACCATTAATGGAGAGAGTGGAACAACCGTGAATTGAGAGGGTGGAACAACCATGAATGGAGAGGGTGGAACAACCGTGAATTGAGAGGGTGGTACAACCGTGAGTTGAGAAGGTGGAACAACTGCGAATGGAGGTGGAACAACCATGAATGGAGAGAGTGGAACAACCGTGAATTGAGAAGGTGGAACAACTGTGAATGGAGAAGGAACAACCGTGAATGGAGAGGGTGGAACAACCGTGAATGGAGAGTAGACGCGTTTTACCGATTTTAATGGACTAATAATAGTACTCAGGGTTATTCAAAGAGATCCGAATTGCTGGAGAAAGGTAACCGAACGCTGAAATTCAGCATACAATTAACTTTCCTGGCCATTTGGCTATTCAGAGAGCAGGCAGTTTGCAATTGGCTAATTGGTTCCCCTTAGAGAAACAATGCTTCAGCTATTCAGAGACCAAAAATCAGCAGTGAAAGGTTCCCAAAATGCCCTGCCATTCGGTGGTTTAATTCGGCAGATTTATTCAGGCGAATCCCATAGGCTTCAATGTTAAAAAATATTCCCGTTTTAATTAAATATCTAATAAACCGTTCATTATAATATTCTTCAGTAAAAGTCTCTTTATTATTAGATTTTTTGGGATATTTTAAGCATTTTTCGGGATTTTTTTGCCCAAAAGTTTTGCCGATTTTGTAAAAAATTTTTTTTTAAAGTTTTTTTCTTTTTTCTTTAATGGTATCAGGGATCCTCTGCTTTAGATCAATGATGTCCCTTTGTACCGTTGTTCCATACACGATAGCAGGGTAAAAAAAAGCTGTTTGCAAAAAAAAAAACGAGTGCACGAAAATACCTGGAATTAATATATAAGGCCTTATGAATAATAATAAAAAGGTCGAAACAAAAGGAATCCACTAATGAATAGTGGTAACACAACACCTTAAATTTACAAGATGGGGATCTTGGTATGTCAATGTTAATCACAACATGCAGACAGGTACTTAAACCTAATTGTTTATCGAAGCACTCCTGACGAGCCCGTGTAAGGCAAAACGCGTGTCGGGTGCATTCTTTCCATGGGCAGATAACCCTTACCCCCAAAATATCCTTAATTTGTGCATGTTTGGCAATTTCTTTTGTGCCAGTATTACAGTTACTTCTTGTATGGACAGTGTATCCTTAAGTCTTCACTGGACAATTGATGCCTTAACAATTGCTCTCACTAAGCAATATATATATAGGAAGCTTTTGGAGGTTTTTGCCCTACAATATTGACAATTGCATCTTGGGCAATATATATATTTGCATACAGCTTTATATTGAGGGTGTCCTGCCCTGTTTCTTTTATGTGATCATGGGCTCCCTATCACTATTGAGCCTCACGTTTTCAATTTATCAGTGATACTGATTTCTGATGAGAATATCTAATCTTTGACGCTTTATATGCAAGGTGATGTCTGTTTTTTTGAACACTTTTTATTCAATTTGTGTCATGTATGTGTGTCCAATATGATCATATTGTAATCATTTTTTAGCATTTGGCTTATGTCTCGATAAAGGTTAGGTTAATATATTTTTGTCACACATGCTCTGTGTTCTGTCTGACTAGTTCAAGCAGATCGGCTTCTTCTATAATAAAAAGGTCTGTTACAGAAAAAAAAAATGCTATTTAAAAAAAAAATCAGATAAAGAAATTTCACCAAAATCCCCCCCACAAAAATTGTCTAAAAATCCCAAAAAATTGGTCAACGGACAGGTACTATTTTTAACTATGCATCAATAAAGTTTCCTGTTTTTACCTAAATCCTGATGTGCAGCCCAATTTGTTTTTGATATTTATACCTACGGGCACTTGCACTCAGGTTCACGACTGAACGTGTGTTGGCGTTTTTGGGCTCGACACTGGAATTGCTTCAAAAAATTTAAAGACTTGTTGCTGCAGATTAAAAGAATAAACAGTCTAAAAAATATATAAAAAAACCGGAATATTTGTAACATTGAAACCTATGGGATTCGTCTGATTAACCTCCCTGGCGGTCTAATTTTTTCAAAATTTTGTGTCTAAAAGCGTCTCAATTTTTTTTTAAAGGTAACGTGTTTTTGTACATAGTTAGCCTGTAATTATTAGGAATCACGCACTGAAATCCGTGCAATCAAGAGTCCTTACTGGTAAAATCCTTTATAAATAAATAAATAAATAAATTTAAAAAAAATAGTAAATACACAGAGTCCGATAAAGTTTGAAACACGACATAATAATTTATTATCCCAAAAATAATTATCCAAAATAATGCAAATAAATGATGTACAATAAAATATAACAAAAAACACTGAAATCTGTCTGAGAACAAGAGTGAGACGATGTATGGTCTATTTCTTATCCTGTACTGCCACCTAGAAAAACTTTGCCATTTGTATTCAGTGTTTATTATGAATGAAATTTGCTGCGGTCCAGCCCCCCAGCATCATGTGACTCGCAGGGAGCCATCCAGGAAGCAGCTCAACGCGATCACACTGCAGGGACAGCGAGGGAGCCAGGAGGAGGTGAGTATGCATACAGCACGAGTGTAGCTCGGGGTTACCGTTTGTGGTAGTGAAATTTAACCCCGAGTCATAGTCGGGAATACCGGCAGGGAGGTTAAACCTGTCGAATGAAACCACTGAACATCAGGGCATTTCACTGACATTTCTCTGCTGTTCAATGTGAAAAGATTAACCATAGCTTCTCTATGGGGGATTTCACTGCCGCCCAACAGCACCATATTTCACTGCCGCCGAACAGGCACCGTATTTCATTGCTGCCGAAAAGGCACTGTATTTCACTGCCGCTGAACAGGCACTGTAATTCACTGCCGCCGAACAGGCACCGTATTTCACTGCCGCTGAACAGGCACTGTTTTTCATTGCTGCCAAACAGGCACCGTATTTCACTGCCGCTGAACAGGCACTGTATTTCATTCCTGTCGAACAGGCACCGTATTTCACTGCCGCCGAACAGCACTATATTTCGCTACCAATTCACCAATATTTGGCGAATCTACAGCTTTTTAAATAGCCGAATGGTTCAGAAATTGCACCATACGGGGAAATTCACTGTTCGGTGCAATTTCGGAGACAATTCGGCTCTCTTTGGATAACCGTTTATTAGATTAACGTGTTTACTCCTCTGAAATAAAGATTTAAAAAATTAAAATTGTAGAGGAAAAACTGAAAGTCTGAAATATAAACCGGTTAAAAGGGTAAATTATTTTTTATATTAGATTTTTTATTGAGACGTGTGACGATAATGATATTTCATACATTTACATTTGTTTTTGTTGATAGCATCGTTCATGGAGCAATATGTTATGTTTATCTTTTTATCAGATTTCGGCTGCACACTGGAAATTTCATGTCCATTGAAACCTAAGCTGGGAGTCTTCCTATAAGGTGGGGGAGGGGCATGGTCATTACACTATTGTCGAAATGCGTTGGATGAATTTATTATAATTATTTATTGGCATATTTATTCTGAATTTTTTGCCATTGTATTATTATTTAACTGTCCTTGGTGTTAATAAATAACCTGTTTGGGCCCCTCAAATCTCTGAGGGGTTTCTGGTGGAGAAGACTCTGACATCGCAGGTCTTTGGTGGAAACAAGTCCACATAGTGTAGGACCTAGCACCTCAAGCTGGGAGTAAGCATATACCTCTACCAGTGACACAAATGTATTTCACAAACTATTATTATTTTTGTATCTTTCACATTGTGTTTTTCCCATTTTTATGGTCTTCAGATCAAGATGGACATCAGAGGAAAAACCCTTAATTACAGGTGGTGGACACAAGACAGAATCGTCTCCATGACATTTGGAAAGGAAGATGAGGTGCAAAAGATACAGATTTCCAGGTTTGGTTTCTTGTTAAAGCAGGTTCCAGACCCTCAGGTAGGAGGAGGTGGGGGTTGGTGGTGTTACACGTGGAGGTGCCTGGGATTGTGGAAGAAGACCATCATGAAGTAAAAGTGCTGGAAAGTAGGTGTGCACCTTTTTACACGTTGTGAATATATTTGGAGGTTTAGTGTTGTGTCCTCGGACATAAACCAAGGACCACACATTATGGGGTGAGGAAGGAAAGAGAAGTGATGAAGTTATGGTTGGAGACGGTAATGATGGTAAGAGAAAATGTGGAAGGGCAGATACATTATGTCAGAGAGACAGACAGCCGAAATCTCTTACAAATTTATAGAGTTTATGGATGAAATGTTAGTTCTATGAGATTTTGTGAATTAGAAGCTGCAGTCCAGAGACATTATGTTAGCCAGTCCATGCATCGCACAATTATTATTATTATCATTTATATAGCGCCAACAGTTTCCCCAGCTCTTTACAATAACCAAAGGGAACAAGATGAAATGGACATAGGATGGAAACACTAGGTGTAGAGTGCCCTGCTAATTGGAGTTTACAATCTAGAGGGATTGGGATTGAGGAAGACCAGGGGAGGTTTTGGACAGCAGGATCATTAGTGTCAGCGGTTCGGGACTGGTGGGGCAATGGAACTGTCTTCAATTATGTGTGAGTAGGTGAGCAGAGGGATGAGTTGCATCAGTGATGTGATTGGCTAATCTGAAGAGATGGGTTTTGAGGGATTTCTTGAAGGCCCGAAGATCAGGGAAGAGTTTGATAGGGCGAGGCAAGTCATTCCACAGGACCGGTGCTACCCTTGAGAAGTCTTGGAGGCCAGAGTTGGCAGTGCAGGTGTAGACAGAGGACAATAACTGATGTCACAGGTAGCTCTTCGATGTTGTTGATGTCGGGATCTTGCCAGTGTTTTGCTTCACCTCCTGTAACACTTTTTAAGTGACAGATTCTTATTTGAGCAGTTATATCAATAAATCAATTTATTCTCAGCTCCATAACTTTTCTGAAGTATCTAATGATTCCTCTGCGCACTGAGAGCTTCTATTAGGACAAATATTTATTGTGAATTTCCTCATTCTTCCCACAGATGTTTCCACGGCACAACCAATCAGCCGTCACAGAATTCTTTCTCCTGGGTTTTCAGGTCCGGAGCAATTTCCGCATTATTCTCTTCACCACCTTTCTTGTGACCTTCATCTCGACTATCACTGGAAACCTTATGATCATAATGTTGGTTTCCACCACTCGTCACCTTCATTCTCCAATGTACTTTTTCCTCAGTCATTTGTCATTTTGTGACATCATTCTCAGCTCATCTGTTGTTCCCAAATTATTACACATCACCTTACACAATGGCAGCCGATTAACAGTTACTAAGTGTATTATGCAGTTTCATTTCTTCGGCTTTTCCTCTGCTGTAGAATGTCTTCTTCTCACCGTGATGTCCTATGACAGATATGTGGCCATCTGTAAGCCCCTGCATTATCAAGCTATTATGTTTTTTCCATTGTGTCTTGGTCTAGTGATGTTATCTTGGGTTGTGGGATTATTTCTCTCTCTGATGTTTACATTATTTTTAAGCCAATTAGTTTTCTGTCATTCACACACTATTGACAACTTCTTCTGTGATTTTGCTCCTCTTCTTCAGCTTTCATGTTCAGACACAACAGTTGTGCAGCTTGTAGGATTATCATTAGCTACTCCACAATTAATCATTGAAACTTTATTTATCATTTCCACATATGTTTGCATCTTTCTCGCTATACATAGAATATCGTCCACCACTGGGAAACAGAAAGCCTTCTCCACGTGCAGCTCTCACCTTGCTGTTGTGTGCATGTATTATGGGACACTTATTGCTACTTATGTGTTTTCATCTGGAGAACATTCATCCAGTACGAATAAGATCCCATCACTTGTTTATACAGTTGTGACGCCTTTCTTGAATCCGATCATATACAGTCTGAGGAACCAGGACATCAGGAACAGCATAAAGAATTACTGGAAGAATAAATAACGAAAAGCTAGGAGTACAATAAAAGATATTGTTTCAAAAAGGAATATAATTATACTGATACATTATTTTTGCTATGAGACACATTGGGCTCAATTAAAATTCAGCCTGAGGCCTAAAGTCTAATTTTTGGCCATTTTTTGGTTCGAGTGAATCAAGTGTGTGTTTCTTGGCATTTCCATTCCTGAACTGTAACGGGTAAAGCCAGAAATGCGTGTAAAGTCCGAAGTGAAATAATGCAATGGACTTTACCTGGGTAAACCGGGGATTGCCCAAACACCTCTGGATAATCCTAGCATTACCTGCAAAGGGTAACGTGCACTTTACTCAGCGGCTCTGGGTAAAGTCTGTTGTTCCCTGCTACAGGGCAGAGTTATAGCTCAAGTGCTTGTAGGCAGAGAAATGTGCTGCACACACACATACACCTTGGTTCATGCACACCCCTTGGTCCACACACACAACCTGTTCAAACATAACTTGGTCCATGCACAAACCTTGGTCCACACACACCTTGGTAAACACACACATTTTTGTCCATACACAACTTGGTCCACACACACACCACTTGGTCAACACTAGGGATGAGCGGTTTGGGTTCAGACAGTTCGGGGTTTCGACCCAAACTTGGCCTGTTCGATGAGATCGCGAACACCGAACATTTCCGGGTGCTCGCTGCATGTTCGACCACAATGGACCACAATGCATTTTCCCACTGGCCTGAAGCTCGTAATTGGCTACAGCCTTGCACCTGACCACAGGTCTGGTGCAAGACTGGTTCAACACTATGCCAATCACCGCTCAGAGTCCTGATTAGGCAAAGATACCGGAGACTTGGGTACCACGTGCTTGAGGCGACATATGAATAAGTGCCACACATCCCGTTGGCGCAAAACTTTGCGTAGGTCCTCCTCCTCCTCCTCATCTGTCTCTACCCCCACCGTATGTCCTGCCATGTCATTGCCTACAACCTCCACCGGCAGGGATGATGCTACAGTAATGGATGTACCAGGTCCTTCCTCACAATGTGACATCATCCCAGTAGCTGAAGATTTACGCAGTCAGATTACGTTGTCGCAGCTGCTGCAGCGACAGAAAAAATATAGTCCCAACCATCCCCAAGCACAGCGTCTAAATGCCAGCTTAGCAAAATTACTCACATTGCAGATGCTGCCTTTCCAGCTGGTGGACTCTGCTCCCTTCCGTGAATTTGATGAATGTGCTGTACCACAGTGGCAGGTTCCAAAACGCCATTACTTTCACGCAAGGCCATTCCAGCACTATACCAGCACGTGGAAGACAATGTTATCGAGTCATTGGCAAAAGCAGTCAGCAGCAAGGTGCATGTGACTTTAGACACCTGGTCCAGCGAGCATTGACAGGGTCGTTAAATTTCCTTCACGGCACACTGGGTAACTCTGATTGCAGCTGGGAGGGATCTGTGCTGGAGCTTGTTCATCCACCACGCCTCCAGAAAGCTGCTTGTATGAGGTCTGTCTGCTCCACCACCACCACCTCTCCCTCTTCCTCCTCCTCCTTCTCTGTCTCTGGTGAAGTGGCAGTTAAACCGACTCCTGACAGGGTCTACACAATGGCTCAAGCAAAAATATGCCATACTGTGCTTGAGCTGGTTTGTTTAGGGGACAGGAGCCACACCGGGTCAGAAATTTTGTCAGCTCTGCAGGGGCAGGTGCAGAGATGGTTAACACCATGCCAGCTTGAGCTGGGAATGATCGTCTGCGATAATGGCAGCAACCTTCTCTCCGCCCTACGCAAGGGTAAATCGAGGCATGTACCATGCCTAGCACACGTCCTAAATCTGGTGGTACAGAGTTTCCTAACCAAGTACCCAGGGCTGCCAGAGCTTCTCATCCAGGCCAGAAAAGTCTGCAGCCACTTCAGACAGTAGTTCCCAGCAAGCGTTCGCCTGGCAGAAATTCAAAGAGAGTTGCACCTTCCCACAAACCGTCTGATCTGTGACATGCCCACCAGGTGGATCTCGACATTAGCAATGCTGCAGCATCTGCACAAGCAGCAGAGGGCCATCAACGCGTACCTGTGTGAGTATGGCACAAAGACAGGTTCAGGTCAACTTGGTTTTTTTCCCCCCGCAGTGGCTGATGATCAAGGATGCATGCACTGTACTGTCACATTTGAGGAGGCAACGAGGATGGTGAGCAGGGACAGTGCATGCATCAGTGACACAATTCCTTTAGTGTTCCTGCTGGAGCACACTCTGCGGGGAATTATAGATCTGGCTCTAGAGGCAGAGCAGCGAGAGGAAGAGGAGGCCTTCCCTAGCTCTCAAGGCCCCAGTCTTTCCACAGACAGCATTCCAGCAGGTCCTACTCAGATCAGACAGGAGGAGGATGAGGAGGAGGAAGAATATTTAAGTAGTGGGGGCATTGAAGGTGGGGATTCCTCAAGGGAGGGTTTTGTGTGCCCAGAAAAAGAAGGGCTAGTGCGTGGCTGGGAGGAGGAAGTGCACGATACGGTCATCCTCATTGACCAGGAAGACTCGGAAGCTAATGCCACCTCCAACCTACGCTGCATGGGCTCCCTAATGATGCAAAGCCTGCTAAAGGACCCCAGGATTCATGCTATCATGGAGAGGGATCATTACTGGTTGGCAACCCTTCTTGATCAATGATAGAAGGGTAAATTTGCAGAGCTCATCCTGCCCGCACAGAGGGAGCACAGGATGAAAAAACTTGAGGACGCTCTAAAGCGACACTTGTGTAACACAAGTGCTGACACACGGGCTTCTGAGGCTGCGGGTGATCAGAGGAATAGTGGTGAAGGCCAGGGCCACTTGACTGATGCTCTTTTAAATTTTTTTAGTCCTCGACGCCCAGGGACGTCAAATGTAGGCACCCATTGCCAGCGTCTTCACCATATGGTGCAGGACTACCTAGGGGAAAGGGCAGACCTGGATACCTTTCCGGCAGATGATCCACTGGCTTACTGGGTGTTGAGATTGGATCACTGGCCAGAACTTAGCTAATATGCTATGCAGCTACTAGGCTGCCCTTCATCTAGCGTGCCTTCCGAAAGGACATTCAGTGGCGCTGGAGGTTTTGTCACAGACAAAAGAGTACGTCTGTCCACTGACTCTGTAGACCGGCTGACATTTATAAAAATGAATCAGTCCTGGATCAGCAGCTATCAATCCCCTGATTCCGAAGTAACGGAATAGATCGGGTATGTCTTCTGCATGCACAAAACCTTCAGCACTGAACTCTTCCACAATACCACAAAAGGGTTGCGGTGTGAATGCACTTGCTGCCATGAAAGGCACAATCTTTGGCTGCACTGACGCCTGTGCCAGATTTATATCATTTAAATTTTTGAACAGCAGGGTCCAACCCTGCACTCTTCCACAATACCACAGAGGGGTTACTGTATGATGATACTTGCTGGCCTGGCACCAAAGGCACAATATCTGGGTGCACTGATACCCATTACCAGATCAAAAACTTTTCAATATAGGACCACATGGTCCACCCCTGCACTCTTCCACAATACCACAGAGGGGTTACTGTATGATGATACTTGCTGGCCTGGCATTAAAGGCACAATATCTGGGTGCACTGACGCCCATTACCAGATCAAAAACTTTTCAATATAGGACCACATGGTTCACCCCTGCATTCTTCCACAATACCACAGAGGGGTTACTGTATGATGATACTTGCTGGCCTGGCAGTCTTGCACCAAAGGCAGAATATCTGGGTGCACTGACGCCTTGACCAGAATCATATCTTTTCAATATAGGACCACATGGTCCACCCCTGCATTCTTCCACAATACCACAGAGGGGTTAATGTATGATGATACTTGCTGGTTTGGCATTAAAGGCACAATATCTGGGTGCACTGACGCCCATTACCAGATCAAAAACTTTTCAATATAGGACCACATGGTCCACCCCTGCACTCTTCCACAATACCACAGAGGGGTTGCTGTATGATGCCACTTGCTGGCCTGGCATTAAAGGCACAATATCTGGGTGCACTGACGCCTTGACCAGAATCATATCTTTTCAATATAGGACCACATGGTCCACCCCTGCATTCTTCCACAATACCACAGAGGGGTTACTGTATAATGATACTTGCTGGCTTGGCATTAAAGGCACAATATCTGGGTGCACTGACGCCCATTACCAGATCAAAAACTTTTCAATATAGGACCACATGGTCCACCCCTGCACTCTTCCACAATACCACAGAGGCGTTGCTGTATGATGCCACTTGCTGGCCTGGCATTAAAGGCACAATATCTGGGTGCACTGACGCCTTGACCAGAATCATATCTTTTCAATATAGGACCACATGGTCCACCCCTGCATTCTTCCACAATACCACAGAGGGGTTACTGTATGATGATACTTGCTGGCCAGGCATTAAAGGCACAATATCTGGGTGCACTGAAGCCCATTACCAGATCAAAAACTTTTCAATATAGGACCATATGGTCCACCCCTGCATTCTTCCACAATACCACAGAGGGGTTACTGTATGACGATACTTGCTGGCCTGGCATTAAAGGCACAATATCTAGGTGCACTGACGCCTTGACCAGAATCATATCTTTTCAATATAGGACCACATGGTCCACCCCTGCATTCTTCCACAATACCACAGAGGGGTTACTGTATGATGGATACTTGCTGGCCTGGCATTAAAGGCACAATATCTGGGTGCACTGACGCCATTACCAGATAAAAAACTTTTCAATATAGGACCACATGGTCCACCACTGCACTCTTCCACAATACCACAGAGGGGTTACTGTATGATGATACTTGCTGGCCTGGCATTTAAGGCACAATATCTGGGTGCACTGACGCCCATTACCAGAATCATATCTTTTCAATATAGGACCACATGGTCCACCCCTGCATTCTTCCACAATACCACAGAGGGGTTACTGTATGATAGTACTTGCAGGCCTGGCACCAAAAGCACAATATTTGGGTGCACTGCCACTGACGCCTGTATCAGATTCATATCCTCAGAGGGGTTACGGTGTGAAGGCACTGTTGGGGACGCTAAAGGACCAATTTTAAAGCACCTATTGTTACTTTCATCCAAAGCCTGCATATATTTCACAATAATTTAGCCCAAAAAATCAGTAAACTTTTTCTGGGTGTACGAAAATGTCTCCTCTTTTCATGCAGACTGCCGCCCCAATCAGTTGTTTATGGATAGATTAAAGGAAAAGCATTTACCGTCATATGAAACGTCATTTTTTTGTTTTTAAATGTTTCTATACATCCTAGAAATCCGCCACTTCACGGGCAGGTTATGGGGACCTCCTAGGCACGATATTTGAAGGATTTTTTGGTTTTTATTTTTAACCCTTATTTCATGGAAAACTCACTGTCCCTTTAAAAAAGTTTTTTTAACTTTTTGTTCTTGTTTCCTGTCCCCCAGGGCACTACCCGGACCCCCATACACCTTTTATGGCAAATATGTAGCATATATGCCTTCTTGGAGGGCACTCTAAAAAACGAATTTTCAGCCCCATTGACTTGCTTTGGGTTCGAGTTCGGGTTCGGGTTCGGACCCGAACAAATGGGAAGTTCGGGCTCGGGCTCGAACCGAACTCGGGGAGTGTTCGGCTCATCCCTAGTCAACACACCTTGGTCCCCACACACACTACTTGACCCGCACACTGCTTGATTCACACACACACACACACACCTCTAGAAAGCAGGGAAATTGCCTATCAGGGCTGTAATTTAACTTGTTTTACAGCTTTAATCGAGGGAGCTTGGATAATGCAATGTTACCCGGGTAAAGGCAGAAGTTTATGATGTTTTCAGTTTTACCCAATGCCATTTAGGTAATTCTAAATTCAGTCGGATAAAGTCGACAGTTTTCTTTTTCCTGCAACTTTAGCTGATTGAGTAATGTCAGCATTACCCGGGTAATCCTAGGACTGCTCAATTTTGGAATTTACCCAAAAACTCTGATAAAAATTCAGTTTGAATATTGGTTCTCACGAATCGAATATCGTCTCTCGAGGTTGGAAATATCTACTTTATTCATTCAATTCAAATGTATTCGTATGCCGATTTCCGAATGAATTTCAAATGTTAAAAGGTCCACACGCAGCTAAACGGCTTTTCAGCCAGGGAAATAGAGGGAATAAGACTGAAATCTTTTCTTAAACATCCGATTTTTGGAACAGACATGTTCAAAGACACAAATGTGTGAGATACTTCATGAATATAAGCTTTTACTTAAGCCATTTTACTGTGTCCTGCTTTTTATGTTGGGCGAGTGTCAGTGTAACGTATTCCCCACGGATATATGAAACCGGTCCCTGTACGCAGAGTCACCCTTACCCTTTTCGATCCTTAGAGTGGTCGGGTTGTATATATATATGTATAATTTATACCAGAGCCAGGGGTCAAATACCAGAATATTCAATAATACAAAGCCAGGGTTCAGATACCAGAAGAATATTCAATAATACAGAGCCAGGGGTCAGATACCAGAATATTCAATAATACAGAGCCAGGGGTCAGATACCAGAATATTCAATAATACAGAGCCTGGGGTCAGATACCAGAATCATTGAGAATACCAGAGCCAGGGGGCAGATACCAGAATATTCAATAATACAGAGCAAGGGGTCAGATACCTGAAGAATATTCAATAATACAGAGCCAGGGGTCAGATACCAGAATATTCAATAATACAGAGCCAGGGGTCAGATACCAGAATATTCAATAATACAGAGCCAGGGGTCAGATACCAGAATATTCAATAATACAGAGCCAGGGGTCAGATACCAGAATATTCATTAATACAGAGCCAGGGGTCAGATACCAGAATATTCAATAATACAGTGCCAGGGGTCAGATACCAGAATATTCAATAATACAGAGCCAGGGGTCAGATACCAGAATATTCAATAATACAGAGCCAGGGGTCAGATACCAGAATATTCAATAATACAGAGCCAGGGGTCAGATACCAGAATATTCAATAATACAGAGCCAGGGGTCAGATACCAGAATATTCAATAATACAGAGCCAGGGGTCAGATACCAGAATATATCAATAATACAGAGCCAGGGGTCAGATACTAGAATCATTGAGAATACCAGAGCCAGGGGACAGATACCAGAATATTCAATAATACAGAGCAAGGGGTCAGATACCAGAATATTCAATAATACAGAGCAAGGGGTCAGATACCAGAATATTCAATAATACAGAGCCAAGGGTCAGATACACATAGAATATTCAATAATACAGAGCCAGGGGTCAGATACCAGAATATTCAATAATACAGAGCCAGGGGTCAGATACCAGAATATTCAATAATACAGAGCCAGGGGTCAGATACCAGAATCATTGAGAATACAAAGCCAGGGGTCAGATACCAGAATATTCAATAATACAGAGCCAGGGGTCAGATACCAGAAGAATATTCAATAATACAGAGCCAGGAGTCAGATACCAGAATATTCAATAATACAGAGCCAGGGGTCAGATACCAGAATATTCAATAATACAGAGCCAGGGGTCAGATACCAGAATATTCAATAATACAGAGCCAGGGGTCAGATACCAGAGTATTCAATAATACAGTGCCAGGGGTCAGATACCAGAATATTCAATAATACAGAGCCAGGGGTCAGATACCAGAATATTCAATAATACAGAGCCAGGGGTCAGATACCAGAATATTCAATAATACAGAGCCAGGGGTCAGATACCAGAATATTCAATAATACAGAGCCAGGGGTCAGATACCAGAATATTCAATAATACAGAACCAGGGGTCAGATACCAGAATCATTGAGAATACAGAGCCAGGGGTCAGATACCAGAGTATTCAATAATACAGAGCCAGGGGTCAGATACCAGAATATTCAATAATACAGAGCCAGGGGTCAGATACCAGAATATTCAATAATACAGAGCCAGGGGTCAGATACCAGAATATTCAATAATACAGAGCCAGGGGTCAGATACCAGAATATTCAATAATACAGAGCCAGGGATCAGATACCAGAATATTCAATAATACAGAGCCAGGGGTCAGATACCAGAATATTCAATAATACAGAGCCAGGGGTCAGATACCAGAATCATTGAGAATACAGAGCCAGGGGTCAGATACCAGAGTATTCAATAATACAGTGCCAGGGGTCAGATACCAGAATATTCAATAATACAGAGCCAGGGGTCAGATACCAGAATATTCAATAATACAGAGCCAGGGGTCAGATACCAGAATATTCAATAATACAGAGCCAGGGGTCAGATACCAGAATATTCAATAATACAGAGCCAGGGGTCAGATACCAGAATATTCAATAATACAGAGCCAGGGGTCAGATACTAGAATATTCAATAATACAGAGCCAGGGGTCAGATACCAGAATCATTGAGAATACAGTGCCAGGGGTCAGATACCAGAATATTCAATAATACAGAGCCAGGGGTCAGATACCAGAATATTCAATAATACAGAGCCAGGGGTCAGATACCAGAATATTCAATAATACAGAGCCAGGGGTCAGATACCAGAATATTCAATAATACAGAGCCAGGGGACAGATACCAGAATCATTGAGAATACAAAGCCAAGGGTCAAACACAGAGATCAATATGCAGAACGCTAGGTAGCACTGAAGGATACACGAAACCATGTCTGCGCACTGATCTGGGTGAACTGAAGGGTTTTTAAACCCGATGGCGCCGCGTAATATTTATGCGCCCCTCTGGTCGTCACGCGGCCGGCGCCGGCGTGCATTTTATCCGGCGCTCGGCCAGCGAACAGTGTGGAGGACGCTGCCGGGCGCCGCAGGTACGTGACAGACAGTTTTCGAATGTCAGCTGCAGACGAAAAAAATTTCAGCTGATGTGTTGGAAAAATCCAAAATCCTCATTTTTTCTGGCTGGATTTCTTTTTTTATACGTGTGTTGCTGGCTGTGTGCATATTGGTCCTCAGCTTGGCCTTTCACTCTTCTGATCATTAGTCATGATCAGCTGATGCTGTAAATCCATTTATTTCATTTGAGGGATAGATTTGATACTGGGCACTGATCCCCCACACCCCATTAGAAAGGCCGTCTACTGGGTACGTAGTCGGACGGCCAAGTTGGTCGTCCGCCTACGGACAACGCCGGCGCAAGACCAGGGTCATCCACTGGCAGCATCTGTGGACGACCCAGGTGGAATGATGGACAGGAAGCCAAACGAAGAAAAGAATAGTAAAAAACCTGCTGCAGGGCAAAAAGAAAAACAGGGTTTCAGCATCAAGGACAGCACCACCAAACGCAGCCAAAAGCAGAAAAGAGAAATTTTACTTTCCCGAAGGTTGCAGGGGGAAAAAAAAACCTGTCTTGGAGCTGAAAAGGTTTCAGCACCATGGACAGTGCCACCAAACGCAGCCGGACTGCCGAAAAGAGAATTAAAAAACGCTGAGTTCAGCAATTTAAAAAAAAACGTCTTTTTTAAAAAAAATTGCCCAAAAATACAAAGAAATACTTGAAAAATTCCAAGAAATCAAAAAATAAAAAGGCTTTTTGCGGTGGATGAAAAGAATAAATGGTTGAATAATTTTTTTTTAAAACAAAAACATTTTTTACATTGAATCCTATTATCCTAGTCTGATGTAGTCGCAAAAATTTGTCTGAAGTCGTCCAATAGAAGTAGCAGGCAGCGGGGGTGTGTGGCTTGGTGCCTCAAGAGAGCAGTCGCATGTCTGAGTAGCTCCTGCAGAATTACCCGATTTTATGTTTTTTTCGCTGCATATCGACTGTCTCTGCTTTATTTCCCTACAGAGCTGCCCTCAGTACGGGTTGTACGTTTAATTTTTTACCGCGGGACTTACACTCGTCCGCACTGACTGAGAGCCACTGTCTTCTTGCCTGGTGTAGGAAGGCAATGACCGCCATTTTGCTGCTTCGTACTCTCTCTTTCTCCTTCATACCTGCGTACCACCAGATAATGGGCAAACGGGATAAGAAAGCTGGAGCGGCAGAGGAGTGCCCCGTATTCCTGACATTCGGGTCTCGCTGGCGGGCCCGAGGGATACGAACACTCTGCCTCGATCCCCAGCGGTTGTGGCACCTTGTGCTGTTGACCTTGCTGACACCCCGCGAGTCTCTCAACTTACCGCGCAGGACTCAGAGGACCTTCCGGCGATGAGGCGGGACATCCGAGCCCTCTTGGCGGACGCCCGCGCCTCATGGGCCGGGGAGATTGAGGAGGTACGCTCCGACCTCTCTTCCCTCCGTGCGGAGGTGGTGGAGCTTGATACCAGGACCTGCTCTTTGGAGACATCACAAGCAGAGGCCTTTACCGGTGCTGAAGCTCTTCATGTCCAGGTTGCTGGGTTGCAATCCACCTTGATGGCCATGGAGGCCCGACACAGATGGCAGAACCTGAAGTTGAGGGGGATACCGGACACTTTGCCTGCCTCAGACCTCTGACTACTGGCCAACAGGATGGTAAGGGCCGTCATTTCTCTCCCTGAGGATACCCCAGATCCAGTGCTCTCTGCGCTTAGGGTCCGTAAGGCGGAGGCGGCCCCTCAGAATGCCACGAAGGGCGTCATTATAGTGCTGGGAGATGTCCTTGTACGAGAACGCTTTCTGGGGGAGACGATCTGAGCTCCCCCACTCTGATTTGAGGGAATGGATGTCGCGGTCTTCCGGGATCTCCCGTTTCTGGCCCTGGCTGCCCGGCGACGATTTGGAACCGTTACGGCCATACTACAGGCTCGCGGGGTCTGCTACCATTGGGGAGTATCGGGCTCCCTGCTTATTCATCATGGAACTGAGGTTCTGGTGGCCTCGACGCTGGAGGAGGCCCAGACCCACTTGTCGGTCTTAGGCCTGCAGCACCACTTGAGTAGTGCTAATGGGGAACCACCGCTGTCCCCACCTGACGAGCTGCTTTCTGCACCGGACTAATCTCTGGGACTTGAATGTTCTCCTTTTTCATTCAGCCTACATCGAAACAGTTTTTTTTTCATTTTCTCTTATTTACCCTTGACTTACTTTGATCGGCTGTATTGCGACTTCATGCCTCCTCCCCCTCTATTATTTCTCTTTGCCCTGCTTTTCTCTGTATTTATTCCCCTCCTACAATTTTTTATTTATTTTTTATTTTATTTATTTATTTTTATTTATTTATTTATTTATCTATTTTGGGGATTTGAGGTATGGTTTTGCTGAGGATGAGTTGTGAGGCAGTCACCTAGGCTCTCTCTGTCCCCTCGGCCCTTCGGTGACCTATGCCCTGTGGTTCCCTCTGTGGCCCATTGTTACCCTGCGGGGTCTCAGGGGTGCGCTGCTGAGTACCACTTTATTTTGGGCTGCCTTTCCCGATCTCCCTGTCTTATCAGGGAATTTTATTAATTTTTTTTTCTCCCCTCCCTGTCCTCTCTCCCTCTTTATTCCACTTCTTTCCTCCTCCCACTATTATCCCCCTCTTCTACCCTTCCCCTTTTATGTCTTGTGATCATTTACGATTTTTGATGTTATGTGCCTTGTTCATATCGGTTGCACTTGCTTACATTTCTTATTGCGTTCTGTTGAACCTACATGATGACTTAATTCCTTGCACAATTTTTCCTTGCCATGGCCCTGCGTGGCCTTCGTTTCATTGGCTTTATTGCATTCATTTGTGATGTTCATAATCTTAAATAAAGAATCTAAAAAAAAAAAAGACGTTGCAGGCAGTGGACGAGGGCTGAATCTCCTGCATGTTGTGGGATTATTTGGATAACGATGCACAATCGCACAAATACAGACCCAGTGGACGACCAGCCTTAATCAGCACAATATCATTTTATTTGTGTAATTCCGAATCTCAAATTCCATCAAGCATAATCCATGACTGATTGACTGAGCTCCCTCCTGGTCCGAGTAGAACTCTACAACTGTGAGCGCTCGGCAAAACTGAAGACATGACATTTGTTTCCATTTGGCTTTCAATTTTTTTCTTCTACGCTTTGCTGTAAAGAATTGATTAGCAGCATCTTCTATATCCACGAATGATACCCTCTGAAACCAGAAACATTACGTTCATTTCACATTTCGCTAGTAACATACATCAGAACATAACTTTCAGATACATGGAACGTTCATTGGGTTGTGATGCTATTTAATTAGCTGCGAGCATCCACTCGATGGAGTCCATAGCATTCGATGGACTCCATTGAGTCAGACGCCGGCAGCTTCGCGAGATCCGGCCGGTCGGTGTGGTGATACGCAGGGAGATACTGGGGGACTTTTTCCCCCGGTCTCTCCCTGCTCTCGCCGGACAGAGAAGGCGGTCGGAGCCGCAGGACAGGATGTGAGTATAAGATTCTTTTTTTTGTTTTTTGGCTGGTGTTAGCGGATTCTGCTTCTGCAGAATCCGTTAACACTAAGTCCAGGCTGAGGGTAACTTTCTGCTAACCACAGCCGGACGTTAATCAGCACTAGGCATAGGCGACTCTACAGGGGGACAAGGGGGGGCAATTTCCCCCCCTAGGTTATTCCTTGCCCCCCCATGTGCCCCCCACCAAAAATCATCATCCAGCTTCCCACACTTCTTCGGACCAACGTATATGGATGAACTAGGTGTCATTTGAAAGGGCGGATTCTGGCCTTTCCAATGATACCCACATGACCATATTCAGTGTGATGTAAAAGTCATAAAACATCAAATAAAAACGTGCACTTAAACGTAAACATTTTCACAGGGTTGAAATGGCTCAGCAGTGAAATGGTTAATGTTCAGACTATACATAACATTGTGTATTACATTAGTTTATGCCTTGGTTTAGTTGTATATTAAGGGTTAATGGGCAGGCTTCATCCCTCACAGTATACATTTGTTTTTTTCTTGATTAATGGCATTTTAGGGGTTAATGGGTTGGCTACATGCCTCAGTGTATTCATTTCATGTTTTCCCTTGATTAATGGCATTTTAGGGGTTAATGGGTTGGCTACATGCCTCAGTGTATTCATTTAATGTTTTTAGGGGTTGAGGGGTAGCTAAATGCCACATTGTTTATTATTTTTATTGCATTTTTCTGGGTTTAAGGCATTTTAGGGGATATTATGGAAGTTAGAATCTAAAGGGTCTAATGATCTCTAGATCCTCTGCTTTCCGTCACATTTCGTGGAATTTATTTTGCAGAAAATAAGGTGAATTCCCTATTTAGCGAATGGTCACTGTAATTTACTAAAAGTGGAGTCGCTGAAGCAGTTATCAGACATTCAGCGGAAACCGCCGAATTGCAGCAAATAAAATATTGAATTTAAGTATCAGGTTAGTACAACAAAAAGGCCTCATTGCATCACATTACTCTGGGGTTTTGTAATCTTATTTATATATATACTTATTTAGGGCACTATTACCAGGTGTGAGCTAACCCTTGCGTCGGCGTGATTTTGCGTTAGTGCCAGGTTAATTCAGTCTAGCGCCTGACCAACAGATCGTTTGCTTCCCGCTACAAATGGGAAAAATCACTTAGCGCGTCGCTATTAGCGATTTGTACCGCGAGCTTACTGTACTTTCCGCGTCCTATACTTAACACGGGGAGTGCTAGATATCTTTACAGATCACTTGGTGCCAGCACTAAATTTTTTGAGGTGCACTAATTGCAACATTTTACCTACTGCTCAGCCCTGGTGCTAACTCCAAAAAAACAAAAAAACAGGTCCTCGTCCAAAATTAACAGGCAATTGAAAGGAATGCAACACAGGTGTTCTCTTGGCCCCATACACCATAGTAATGGATATGGTCAGCAATGTCGCTGCTGTTGCAGTCGGCTCTATTATAAATGTATCCTTTATCCACATATATCCTAATTCTAATATATTGCCTAATTTTAAACATTTTATGCTGGGGGCTATTCATAGTATGTAAGCAGTTGATTATTAGGGTGACTGTGTGGACCACGTTTAAAGGAACACATGGATAAGTCTTGCCCTGAAACATGTATTGTTTATATGCTGCAGCAGGGAAATTGTTGTCACTCACCTGGCCTTCCTTTTGGATCTATTAAATGCAGTGTAATGACTCAAAATGCTGCTGGGAGGCATTTATCATGCAATGCCCATCAGCCTTAATATATGTGTGCATCAAAACATGGATGATACGGCCACCGTGGAGGATTTTAATAATGCAGGGGTGAGAGGTTATTCACTGGATGTGTTCATATTCAAGCTTGTGAGGGTGGGGGATAGGTATGGAAAAGAAAAAACGTTCTATCCTGTACACAACCGCATTAGCGCTGGGTCTCAACTTGGGTCTTAGAGTTTCCCTAGCATGCACTAAACGACCTTGTTCATGGACTACTGCAGACAAGGTGATCTGTAAGTAGGTCGTCAGGCACTAACAGGGTTATTCAGAAAGCGGTGAAAAGCAGGAGAATGACTGGAGAATGGAAAATTCTAGGTCAAAATAGCCGATTCTTTGACCAAGAATTTTCCATTCTCCAGTCATTCTCCTGCTTTTCACCTCTCTCTGAATAACCCTGTAAGTTTTAGCGACTCGCACTAAATTTTTCCTTTAGTGATGGTGTTTTAGCTCACACCAGGTGATAGGGCCCTTACTTTTACTCAGTGGTATGATTTAGTGGTGAAAATTATTAGTGCCCCCCCAGTTTTGACTGCGGTATCTTCTGTGCCCCCCCTAAATATTGTTCCTAGAGTCGCCACTGGCGCTAGGACCTTGTAATCCAGCGCTGATTAACACTTTGCGATCCCCACGTTAAGTATAGGGAGCGCAAAGTACAGTAACCTCGCGCTGAAAAGCTCAAGATACCAAACGCTAACAGGTTACTTAACCTGTTAGCATTTGGATTGTAATGTGCAGTAGCCACCGCGGCTAACGTTAATGCTCACGCAGGTGAGCGCTAACATTAGCAACAAGATTGTAATGTGGCCCTAAACTGTCTCACAGATTTAGTATCAGAGGTTAATTAAAACAGGGACAGGTGCTTGTGAAAAAGTAAAATGTAATTAATTTGTTTCATAAAGTTGTATGCTGACTGTAGTACTTGTATTGTAAGTTAAGATCAATTCGATAGTTGATAATGTATATCAATTCGATATCGATTCGATAGTTGATAATGTATATCAATTCGATATCGATTCGATAGTTGATAATGTATATCAATTCGATATCGATTCGATAGTTGATAATGTATATCAATTCGATATCGATTCGATAGTTGATAATGTATATCAATTCGATATCGATTCGATAGTTGATAATGTATATCAATTCGATATCGATTCGATAGTTGATAATGTATATCAATTCGATATCGATTCGATAGTTGATAATGTATATCAATTCGATATCGATTCGATAGTTGATAATGTATATCAATTCGATATCGATTCGATAGTTGATAATGTATATCAATTCAATATCGATTCGATAGTTGATAATGTATATCAATTCGATATCGATTCGATAGTTGATAATGTATATCAATTCAATATCGATTCGATAGTTGATAATGTATATCAATTCAATATCGATTCGATAGTTGATAATGTATATCAATTCGATATCGATTCGATAGTTGATAATGTATATCAATTCGATACCGATTTTATAGTTGATATATCAATTAGAATTTCGGATCACTAAATAAAACCCACAATTAATCAAATTTTTCTGTTAAAAGACAAGCTAGGATTAGATATTAAGCTGTGTCACAGATTTAGTATCAGAGGTTAATTAACAGGGACAGGTGCTTGTGAAAAAGTAAAATGTAATCAATTTGTTTCATAAAGTCGTTTGCTGACTGTAGTACTTGTATTGCATGTACTGTAAGTTAAGATCAATTCGATACTTTATTTATCGATTTGAATTTCGGATTACTAAATAAAACCCACAACTAATCAAATTTTTCTTTTATGATGAAACAGTATAACGAATTAAATTCGTTGCATACCTTTTTGTTTCGAATTCCGATCAAATCCATTCTTTATTTTGCAAGTACTTCCAAAACACGAATTAACGAAATTCCTTACGAATTCCAATTCGTTACAAAACAAATGCACACAGCTAATATCTAGAAATAGTGACTCTATACACACATTTAGTGAAACATTGTCTATTCTCCTTTACATATTTTTAATAAAGTATAAAATTGTCTTTTCCCTCTTCCTGCAATTAAACCCACAGCAATCACCATAATGTATGACATCATAACCCAGGGACTTCACAAACAAAGCTCCCAATTAAAGTTCTCTGTAGAATTGTGTGCAGCCTCCCCAATGCCCCGTATGCCACATTATAAAATATCTCCCAATCATCCAGCCGGCACATTGCAGGGAACGGGACACGGAGGAACAAAGACGATTGTGTATTTTATAACAAGCAGAAAATAAATCTTTTACACTGAATGTAGACAGGATATGCTATCAGTAAGTTACTTAATGCTGTGACTTAAGGGTTTATTCACTAAGCACTATACAGTCATTAGAAGAGCAGTAGATTTACTTACAGTGAAATTCAGTGGATCATGTGTGGAAAATTCTGTCGTCAAAGTTCTCTGTACTTTTGGTCAATGTTTCCAGTGTAGTTACTGATGAAGTTATCTAGCCTAGCTTTCATTGCTTTTTCTACCCTAGTTTCTATAGAGGTTGTTTAGCACATTCACATATATATCTCCATAATTTCCACCGGTCTTCTAGTGTTGTTGTCATCATGGTTTTCTGTGTTTTATCTGTGTTCAATGAAAATCGTCACAGCGTATGTTTCAAACAAGGGTGGAACAACCGTGAATGGAAAGTAGACGCGTTTTACTGATTTTAATGGTACTGTGTTTAACATAGCTGCACAGGCTAAAAAAAAGACCTGCATCCATGGGCTCCTGATAAAGTCCATCTGTGGACGTAATGCGTTGAGCGACGGAGGTATCGGTGTGAGAGCTGTCCTGACTGTATTCGGATTGCAGCGAGACTGAGTATCCCCATTGATATGCATTATTTAGATTTTTAATGTTGGCATAATAAATGTCTTAATTTAATTGTTTTTGGTATCTGGCTGTCTGCGTTATCGTTTTTATAGTTATCATTTTTTGAGGATTGAAGTACTCTTAGATGGCAAGGATTTCATCGTTTGGAAGTTACCTTATGGTTCTTATATCAAGTGGTACGTGAAAACCTGTGGGACTTATGAACATCTGTGGACAATTAGGGAATTTTATATGTATCCATGCCTGTGATCATATATATCCATGCCTGTGTTCTTAGCATTTGGAGTCTTCATTATTGTGTAAGTGCTGTATATACTATATCGGTTTGAGTTGGGAGTTACTCTATATTTGTGTATTTTTTTCAATTAAACTCCCATTGGTTATACAGTATATGGTTAATAAATAACATGTTTGGGGCCCTCAAATCTCTGAGGTATTTCTGGTGGAAAAGACTCTGACATTCCAGGTCTTTGGTGGAAACAAGTCCACATAGTGTAGGATGTAGCACCTCAAGCTGTGACTAAGCCTATATCTCTGCCAGTGACACAAACTGTATTTCACAAACTATTATTACTTTTGTATCTTTCAGGTTGTGTTTTTTTCCCCCATTCTTTGGTCTTCAGATCAAGTAAGACATCAGAGGAAGAAACCTATATTACAGGTGGTGGACACAAGACAGAATCGTCTCCATGACATTTGGAAAGGAAGATGAGGTGCAAAAGATACAGATTTCCAGGTTTGGTTTCTTGTTATGGCACTAAAGCAGATTCCAGACCCTCAGGTAGGAGGAGGTGGGGGCTGGTGGTGCTACACGTGGAGGTGCCTGGGATTGTGGAAGAAGATAGTCATGAAGTAAAAGTGCTGGAAAGCAGGTGTGCACCTTTTTACATGTTGTGAATATATTTGGAGGTTTAGTGTTGTGTCCTCGGACAGACAGGGTCACTGGACATAAACCAAGGAACACACAATATGGAAGGAGGAAGGAAAGAGAAGTGATGAAGTTATGGTTGGAGACGGTAATGATGGTAAGAGAAAATGTCGAAGGGCAGATACATTATGTCAGAGATCCAGACAGCTGAAATCTCTTATATTTATAGACTTTATGGATGTAATGTTGGTTTTATGAGACTTTGGGAATTTCAAGCTGCAGTCCAGAGACATTATGGTTTCCACTCCATGCATTGGACTATTGTTATTATTATCATTTATATATTGCCAACAGTTTCCGCAACACTATAAATAACCAAAGGAAATACAGATATAACGGACATATAATAGAAACAAGAGGTGTAGACGGCCCTGCTCATAGGAGTTTACAGTCTAGAGGGATTGGGGATTGAGGAAGACCAGGGGAGTTTTACTGAATGTCAGGATCATTAGTGTCAGCGGTTCGGGACTGGTGGGGCAATGGAAGCGGCTTCAATTATGTGTGAGTAGGTGAGCAGAGGGATGAGTTGCATCATTGATGTGATTGGCTAATCTGAAGAGATGGGCTTGTGGAGGGATTTCTTGAAGGCCTGAAGATTCAGGGGAGAGTTTGATAGGACAAGGCAAGTCATTCCACAGGACCGATGCTGCCCTTGAGAAGTCTTGGAGGTGAAAGTTGGCAGTGCGGGTGTAGACAGAGGACAATAGCTGATGTCACAGCTAGGTCTTTGATGTTGTTGATGACAGGATCTTGTCAGTGTTTTGTTTCACCTCCTGTAACACTTTATAAGTGATGGAATCTGATCAGAGCAGCTAGAACAATACATTTTATTCTGAGTTCCATAACTCTTCTGAAGTATTAATAGGATTCCTCCGTGCACTGAAAGTATTAGGACAAATTATTGATATTTATTGTGAATTTCCTCATTCTTCTCACAGATGTTTCCACGACACAACCAATCAGCTGTCACAGAATTCTTTCTCCTGGGTTTTGAGGTCCTGCACAGTTTTCACATTTTTCTCTTCTCCACCTTTCTTATGACCTACCTCTTGACTATTGCTGGAAACCTTATGATCATAATGTTGGTTTCCACCACTCGTCACCTTCATTCTCCAATGTACTTTTTCCTCAGTCATTTGTCGTTTTGTGACATCATGCTCAGCTCATCTGTTGTTCCCAAATTATTACAGATCACCTTACACAATGGCGGCCGTTTAACTGTGACTCAGTGTATTATGCAGTTTCATTTCTTTGGTTTCTCCTCCGGTTCAGAGTGTCTTCTTCTCACCGTGATGTCCTATGACAGATATGTGGCCATCTGTAAGCCCCTGCACTATCAAACTATTATGGTTTTTCCATTTTGTCTTGGACTAGTGATGTTTTCTTGGGTTGTGGGTTTACTTCTCTCCCTAATCTTTACATTATTTTTAAGCCAAATGGTTTTCTGTCATTCACACGTTATTAACCACTTCTTCTGTGATTATGCTCCTCTTCTTCAGCTTTCATGCTCAGACACATCAGTGGCACAGCTTGTAGATTATATGTTAGCTACTCCAGAATTAATCATTGAAACCGTGTTTATCATTTCCACATATGTTTGTATCTTTCTCGCTATACATAGAATATCGTCCACCACTGGGAAACAGAAAGCCTTCTCCACGTGCAGCTCCCACCTTGCTGTTGTCTGCATGTATTATGGGACTCTTATTGCTATCTATTTATTTTCATCTGGAGAGAATTCATCCAGTATGAATAAGATCCCATCACTTATTTACACAGTTGTGACGCCTTTCTTGAATCCGATCATATACAGTCTGAGGAACCAGGACATTAAGGCGACTATGAAGAATTACTGGAATAATAAATAACGAAAAGCTAGGAGTATAATAAAAGATAGTGTTTCAAAAAGTTATATAATTGTACTGATTCATTATTTTTGCTATGAGACACATTGGGCTCAATTAAAATTCAGCCTGAGGCCTAAAGTCTTATTTTTGCCCATTTTTCGGTTCAAATTATTCAAATGTGTTTCCTGGCATTTCCATTTCTAAACTAAAGCCAGAAAAACGGGTAAAGTCCAAAGTAAAATAATGCTTCAGACTTTACCTGGGTAAACCGGGGATTGCCCAAACACCTCTGGATAATCCTAGCATTACCTGCAAATGGTAAAGTGCACTTTACTCGGCAGCTCTGGGTAAAGTCTGTTGTACCCGGGTACAGGGCAGAGTTATACCTCAAGTTCTTGCAGGCAGAGAACACACACACCACTTGGTCCACACACACACCAGCTGGTCCACACACACAACCTGGTTTACACACACAACCTGGTCTACACATAACTTGGTCCACAGACACATTGGTAAAAACACACATTTTAGTCCACACACCACTTGGTCAACACATACCTTGTTACACACACACACACACACACACACCTTGGCTCACACACATACCGTGGTCCACACACACACCTTGGCCCAAACGCATATCCTGGTCCAAACACACACCTTAGTCCACACACACACACACACACACCTTGGCCCAAACACATACCTTGGTCCACACACACAGCTTGGCCCAAACACATACCTTGGTCCACACACACCTTTTCCCAAACACATACCCTGGTCCACACACACAGCTTGGCCCAAACACATACCCTGGTTCACCCACACACACACACACCCACACACACACCCTGGTACACACACACACAGCTTGGCCCAAACACATACCCTGGTCCACACACACACCTTGATCAACACACAAACAACTTGGTTCACATACACACACAACATGGTCCACACACACCAAGGACCATGCTCTCACCTTGGTACCCTCCCTAAAAATCCTTCTGTTTAGGGAAGTCTACCACCGACTCCGTAACAAGACATCCGACCGGCCCAAAAGCAGTCCTCACCTCTCCCTGCATTAACTCATCACTGCAGCCCCCCTCCTGTTCCTAATCCCCTCACCATCCAGATTGTAGATTCTAGGGCCCACATATCCTGCTGTATCTGCTGGCAGAAATACTGACCTGTCTCCTGTATGTATTGTAGAATTGTCCTGTCTTTACCCATTGCACCTTGTACAGCGCTGCGGAATGTGTTGGCGCTTAATAAATAATAAAGAATAATAATACACACAACACACACACCTCTATAAAGCAGTGAATTTGCCTATCAGGGCTGTAATTTATCTTGTTTTACAGCTTTAATCGAGGAAGCTTGGATAATGCAATGTTACCCGGGTAAAGCCAGAATTTTTTGATGTTTTCAGTTTTACCCAATGCCGTTTAGGTAATTCTAAATTCACTCGGATAAAGTCCACCATTTTCTTTTTCCTGCAACTTTAGCTGTTTGGGTAATGTCAGCATTACCCGGGTAATCCTAGAATTACTCAATTTTGGAATTTACCCAAAACATCTGATAAAAGTTCAGATTGAATATTGGTTCTCACGAATCGAATATCATCTCTCGAGGCTGGAAATATCGACTTTATTGATTCAATGCAAATGTATCCGTATACCAATTTCCAAAAGAAATTCACATGCTGAAGGTCCACACGCACCTAAATGGCTTTTCAGGCAGGGGAATATAGGGAATTACACTGAAATCATTTCTTAAACATACGATTTTTCTAGCATACAAGTTCAAAGGCACCACCAGTGGCGGAAGTACCAGGGTCGCAGCGGTCGCAGTTGCGACCGGGCCCTGGCATTCTGCCACTGGAGGGGGGCCCAGCGCCGCCGCCAGATTCCGGCAATCAGCGCCGGAATCTGGGAGCCGCGCGCTGGCCGTACCTCTCCCTGCGAGCGGCCACTGACATGCAGCTTGGCCGATCACGTGGGAGAGAAACCACCTGACCAGGGCACGAGACCTCGCGCTGATCAGGTGGTTTCCGGCGAGCGGCCAAGCTGCATGTTTCCAGCGGCCGCTCGCCAAGGAGGACATCCCCATCGCCGGCGGAGCCTGTCTGGGGCCAGCAGAGGTAAGTAAGAGCTGGGTGGCCCTTATACCCATGTGAGAGCTGGGGCCTGGGGGGCCCTTATATCCATGAGCTGGGGGGGCATACCCATGTGAGAGCTGGGGGGGCATATCCATGTGTGAGCTGGGGGCATATCCATGTGAGAGCTGGGGGACAAATCCATGAGAGAGCTGGGGGGCAAATCCATGAGAGAGCTGAGGGGGGCATATCCATGAGAGAGCTGGGGGGCATATCCATGAGCTGGGGGGGCATATCCATGAGCTGGGGGGGCATATCAATGAGAGAGCTGGGGGGGCATATCCATGAGAGAGCTGGGGGGCATATCCATGAGCTGGGTGGCATAACCATGTGTGAGCTGGGGGGCATAACCATGTGTGAGCTGGGGGGCATAACCATGTGTGAGCTGGGGGGGGCAAATCCATAATCTGGGGGGCAATATCCATGTGTGAGCTGGGGCATATTCATGAGCTGGGGCAAATCCATGTGTGAGCTGGGGCATATCCATGAGCTGGGGCATATCCATGAGCTGGGGCAGTATAAATATATATATATATCGGGGGGGATATACATGTGAGCTGGGGGCATTTTTATATGGTCTGTTCTTATTGGAAAGCGCCACATGACATTAAAGAAAAGTATCGGTACTCGGTATCGGTGAGTACTTTTAAAAAGTATCGGTACTCGTACTCGGTCTTAAAAAAGTGGTATCGGTGCATCCCTGGGCAATACTATCTTTGTTATATTTTGCAGTGAAAAATAAGTAAAAATACATTGATTTTTTTGGGGGGGGGCCCTTCGTGGATTCTTGCACCGGGGCCCTTAGGTTTATAGTTACGCCACTGCACCAATCCGTGTGATACTGGCCAGCAAAACACAGGCGACTGCCTATAAATTACTGAGCCCTTGGTACCGCAACCCTGCTTTGCTTAGCAACATCTACCCTGGCACTCCAGATACGTGCTGGAGGTGTCTGGAGAGCAAGGGGACGATGTTGCATGTTTGATAGGACTGCCCGGTTATTCAGCCGTTCTAGAGATGGATTCAGGTGATCCTAGGTGAATTCTTAGACCCTTTACTGGCGTTCACACCCGGGGTGCTCAGGTTGCTCCACACTCCCTGTCACCGCCTATAAGGGGTCAGTTGCCATTCATATCCTGAACACAGCTAAAGGGTTGATCCCCCCTGCTGTTAAAGCAGACCGCATGCCCATCTTTGACGACGTGGTATGACTGCATGAACAAGCTCTGTTCATTGGATTAACTGTACTATTCAGCCGCTGATAGGATGACAAGTTATGTGCAGACTTGATCCAGATGGTTGTTAGTCTCTTCTACCGCAAAATTTTGAGCTTTGTTACATGATCCCGACATAAACACCCCCCCTTCCACTCAGACCCCTTGTTTCCGAGTATATTTTGAGTAATCGCATGACAGTTCTTGCCTCCCCATCGTAAAACTCTGGTTTCGATATGATTTTATGCTGGACATGCCCTCTTTATTGCTGCTATGAGTCCTGCGAGCCCTAATGCATACCTGTCCGACTTTTTGCCTCCTTTATTTCAATAAAAATATATTTACAAAAAAAATCTGATACTTTTACTAAAGCCATTTTACTGTCCTGCTTGGGGGGGGAGCAGCATTTTTCGAATATCGGCTGAGGATGAAATTTATTTCAGCTGTATCAGCTGATATGTTGAAAAAAATCTGAAATCCTCGTTTCTTCATTTGAGGGATAGATTTGATACTGGGCACTGATCCCCACACTCCATTAGACTGGCTGTCCACTGGGCCACACTATGGATGATGTCAGTGCACGACCAGGGTTGTCTACTGGAAGCGTCTGGGGATGACCCAGGTTGAACGATGGACAGGACGCCAAACGAAGAAAAGAAGAGAGAAAAAACTGCTGCTGGAGGAAAAAATGGAAATAATGGTATCTTTAGAAAGTCCATTTAATGGCGAGAAAAACGGTATATAATATGTGTGGGTTCCATAACCGAGACAGATTCCACTTTCGGACAGACATTGGTAAAACCGACTGTTCACTACGGGGTTAAAGAATCGGAAACATTTTTTTTGACAAATAATGCCTAAAAAATCCTAAAAGATAGATAAATAAAGAGACTTTTTGCTGCAGATTTAAAGAATAAATAGTTCATTAGATAGAAACATAGAAACATAGAAAAATGTCGGCAGATAAGAACCTTTCGGCCCATCTAGTCGCCCAATTACATGGATACTTTACCTGGATTTATCTTATTTAGGATAGCCTTATGCCTATCCCATGCCTGCTTAAATTCAATCACTGTTTTGGCCTCTACCACTTCTACTGGAAGACTGTTCCATGTATCCACCACCCTCTCAGTAAAATAATGCTTTCTGATGTTACTTTTAAACCTTTGCCCCTCTAATCTAAGTCTATGTCCTCTTGTTTTGCTACTTTGTTTCCTTTTAAATATACTCCCTTCCTCTACCTTGTGGTTTCCCTTTACGTATTTAAAATGTTTCTATCATATCTCCTCTGTCTCGTCTTTTTTCCAAGCTGTACATGTTAAAATCATTAAGCCTTTCCTGGTAACTTTTCTCCTTCAAGCCGTACACCATTTTAGTAGCCCTTCTCTGAACTCTCTCTAAGATGTCTATTTCCTTCTGGAGATACGGTCTCCAGTACTGCACACAGTACTCCAAGTGAGGTCTCACCAGTGCTCTGTACAGTGGCATGAGCACTTCCCTTTTCCTACTGCTAATACCTCTCCCTACACAACCAAGCATTCTGCCAGCATTTCCAAGCATTCTGCCAGCATTTCCTGCTGCTCTATTACATTGACTACTTACCCTTAGATCGTCTGAAATAATAACCCCTAAATCCCTTTCCTCAGATGTTGAGGTTAGGACTGTATCAAATATTCTATATTCAGCCCTTGGGTTTTTACGTCCCAGGTGCATTATCTTGCACTTATCCACATTAAAACTCAATTGCCACAGCTCTGACCATTTTTTTAGTTTACCTAAATCATTTGTCATTTGGCTGATCCCTCCAGGAACGTCAACCCTGTTGCAAATCTTTGTGTCATCAGCAAAAAGACATACTTTACCATTAATACCTTCTGCAATATCACTAATAAAAATATTAAAGAGAATGGGTCCAAGTACTGCTCCTGAGGTACCCCACTGGTAACAAGACCTTGCGCCGAATAAACTCCATTTACCACAACCCTCTGTTGCCTGTCACTCAGCCACTGCCTAATTCATTCAACAATATTGGAATCCAAGCTCAAAGATTGCAATTTATTGATAAGCCTTCTATGCGGAACAGTATCAAAAGCCTTACTGAAATCTAAATAAGCGATGTCTACTGCACCAAGAAGAAAACAGGCAGGCGCCAACAACTTGTACCGCCACCAACAAACCAAAGCCAACCAGATTTTTAGTGGTTTCCCCCAAACCAGTGAAGATAACAAGGTTATGGTACGTATCTGGTGGCGCGATGATGGTCGCTGAATGGTGGGTGATGGTTCCCTTAGTTCGTATAGAGCATATGGAAAAGAAAATGAACAATATATAGTGCAGATGGTACTGATGGATAAATACGTATATACAAATACATATACTGAGGTGTGATGTTACACTCACAGATTAAAGAGCCCAGACACTGGCTCTAAGTGGATCAGGGCTTGCGGGTGTTTTTTGCTTCACCGTTCCTTAAGGCGACCCACACCTTAATGGATGGAGTGTACCTCATGCACAGTGAACATGGAAGAAAGGTAAAACAACCTCCTTGTATAGATCTTCTAAAATTCAGTAGGCATAAATATTATAGTTGTTCAACTCACATTTGCAGGAGCTATAGACCAAGCTCTTGGTTTGTACGCCTCAGGACTTATATACGGTGAAGCCCAAACACCTCTTTAAATCCGGAACACCAGGGGGACACTTTTTTATAAAAAGATTAAAATAATTTATTTAAAACATAAATAAAATACTGGCTCAGCCAGGAGACCAGAACGCGTTTCGCCAGACGTACTGGCTTCTTCAGCTGGTTTACAGGCTGGTTATCGTTCGTTTCTTAAATAGTCCAATCCAAAAAAGTCCCCACATGTTCCAAATCCAATAATTAGTGTGCATCCACTGTTGTTGAACCGCATGAGGCCGGAGTCGCCATCTTGCGCATGCGCTCTATCGTGTTATGCGTTCCATCTTGCGTATCAAGAGAGGTCCCGGAAGTGACATGCGTTCCACTTAGTTGATCTAACCGAATCTCCAGGCGCATTGATCAAATCACTTCCGATTTTCTTCGGGCCGATGTAAGGGCACTATCGGTTATCCCCAGGCAAAATCGGGACCAAATAAAAGCAATAATTATAAAAACATTAAAGATACAATAAAAAATCAATCTGACCTTCCCCAACTCTATTTAATGGAGGAGATATAGCGCCATAAAGGCATACTTTATATTTGTGAACCTGTACAAAGACAAGGCTAAATATATGTTACTATGGATCATTGTAGTAGAATTCGCCTAACATTAATACAACTAAAATTGTTACATTACCCATCAAAAGATGTTTTTATGTAGGTCCAATTTGCCTATATTGGCGTCGAATAAAAAGAATAAAAATATATATATTATGGGTTGACATTGTAGTCATTTATGCAAAAAGTGCTGGTGTGTTTAATACATAACGATATAATATCGTATTTGTGCCAAAACTCTACGTATAATATATTGTGCAATGACTAAAGTGTATAGTGCATCCTCAGTCAGTCCTGGAATTTTGTTCCAAGGTTCTGTATATGATAATATGAAAAAACTATTTATATAAAGTGTATAGTGCATCCTCAATAAATCCTGGGATTTAGTTCATTCCCACAATCTATAACATTATCTACCTATTTAAGTGCTTGTGTGAATAATTAAAAAAGAAGAACTGTGCTAATTGTACAGAGTTGTACTTTTACTAAAAAGTGCCATGTTAAGTGATTAATCACTAGTTGTTAAATACTCAATAAAAAATTAATAAAAATTATTAAATGAATTATTCGTTGTGAGTGCTATTTATGAACATAAGTGCAGTAAAGTGCAATAGGAGGCCAATATTATTACATTAGTAAATATCATTTAGAACACTGTTGTTAGAACGTATGTGTTCAGGATGTTAAGTTAAAGCAACCATTAACAAAAATGACCACGGGCAGGGTAAAAATTAGTATGGTAATATGAATCGATGAAATAATATAAATGGGTTCTAATAAAACACTGATGCCAATACCCACAAGGGGTACTGAATCCTCTGAAGAGCCACAAAAATTTATTGCCATTATAGTGCCACTACAATGAGTGCAAATTATATATAGTGCTAGTGCTAAAACTTGTGCATATAAAATATCTAAAGTATTATATGAACTATATAAAAAATATTAGAACTACCATGATCATACCAGATGGATACAAAAATTAATGGATGAATCTATCCTAATTATAATCGCCTTCAATATGGAAACCATAGCGCTATATGAGTGTAATGTTATAATACTAATTATTGAACAGTTAATGAGATCAGCTAAAGTGCTAGGATTTATTAATGAAGAGTTAATTAGGGTGAAAATATAAATGTAAACCCCTAAGTAGAGGTTACACATTGTGGGGATATACCAAGGTCCTAATTTATGTATACATAAAAATGTATACAGTTAAGGTAAATAAAATAAAATAAAATAAAATGATACGCTTAAGTACCCTCCCTTCGGGGATAAAACCATCAAATAAAGCACCTCAATACCGATAGAGTGGAAGAAGGTCTCTATAGGAAATGTATAATTTCAAAATCGTCGTTTAGACCGTTTGGGCTCAACGTACCATTCTCAAAAATCAATCTCATCTCCTCCTTTCCCAATTTATTAATGACATCCTCTTCAATATCGATCTTTTTAATCTGTTTAATAGCCCAGAATTTAAGACCTACAGGCGAACTACTATGATGGATTTTAAAATGTTGAGAAACTGAATGTTTCTCAAATCCTTTCTTAATGTTTCTAGCGTGTTCATTTATTCTAACATTAAGAGCTCGCTTAGTTCGACCTATGTATCTGAGGCCGCAGGGACACTCTAACATATATATATTAATTCTTAGAACAACAGTTTAAGATACCTCTTATTCCGACTATCTTATTAGATCTCTGGTTGGAATAGGAGGCTATATACTTTTTCTTATTATCCGTAGATTTACAGGCAAAACATGAACCACACTGGTAAAAACCTTCTTTAAGTCCAAAAAAATCCTTTTTGGAGGGCTTTTTCATAGTCTTACTGTGAACTAGGCTAGACTTTATGTTCTTAGTACCTCTAAAAACTATTTTGGGTGCTGTTCCTATATATTGCTTTAAATCGCCATCATTCAGTAGAACATGCCAGTGTTTTCTGAAGATTTTTTTGATATTCTCAGCCTTATCATTGAAATCACAAATAAAGCGGACTTCACCCTCTACCGTTTGGATCCTAGGTTTGTATCTTAATAAATCATCGCGATCTTTCGATCGAATATAAGAAACTGTGTTTTCCAAATCTGCTTTTTTATAGCCCTTATCCATAAAATCTTTCTTCATATTGTCTACTTGTTCTTCAAAAATTTCTGTATCCGTACAATTACGCCTCAGGCGGGTGAACTGGCCCTTAGGAACACCCCTAAGCCACGTGGAATGGTGGCAGCTAGTATAATCAATGTAGGTATTCATATCGACATCTTTGAAGAATGTCTTGGACTTAATACAGCCCTCCTCTATATAGATTTCTAAATCGAGAAAATTAATCCTCTGTGTACTGAAATTGTTGTCTAGTTTAATGCCCCACTCAACTTGATTAAGGCTATCCAAAAATGTTATCAGATCTTCCTCCTTTCCTCTCCAAATGAAGAAGATATCGTCAATGAACCTCTTGTAGGTCTGGATGGTTCCTTGCGCCCAGCCACGCGAACCATAGACAAACAAGGTCTCCCAAGCTGCCATATCCATATCAGAGAAATTATCAGGATAATTATTCAGAAAGACAACCATATTATGATCATAGAGAAAACAGGAGAGAAACATGGAGCAGACCCTATAGGTTTAACCATGATATTGATAGACAACGAAACCAGTTTCAGGATTCAACCAACAAGTGGTCACGTGACCCTATTCCTAGAACACCCGTGAGAAGGAGTGAAAAGGAGAAAATAGAATCCAATGTCCCACTATCCAATAGATTTACAGTGTTGAGCGAAGATCAAGGGGAGGAGGTTTTTTGGGAGGACCCCATAGACAAGAACAGCCGAAAGGGAGATCACAGGGACTTGGATTTAAGACTAGAAAGAGGGGGAGGACAAAAAAGACCATGGGAAAAATCAGAACAGGTGAGAGAGCAGGAAAGCGGTTACGGACGAGGGAAGAGAGAGAGGAGATAATCCCCTTAAGAGGAATCTTTAACTTAAGTGGAAAGGATCTAACTAGAACAGAAATAAGTGTTCTTAATAAAGGTTTAAAGTTTGCCCCCACTAACCCTATGGATAAGTTCGGTATGTATATTGATCTACAACGGTTTAAGCGTAAACTTAGCTGGAAAAAATATTTTTTAAAACAACTGGTAGAAAGGGACATTTTACAAAGTTCTACTCCCACTGTGCACACCAACTTAAAAAATAAGTCTAAATTCTTCCCACGCCATATGATCTCTGATGAGATAAAGGTGTTCGAGAAACTAGTCATGAGAGATGTAGAAAGGATGTCCACCAAAATTAACCATTATAATCTGACTAAAGAAGAAAACCTAGCTCTCAAAAACCTACAAAAAGATTCCAATATAGTTATAAAACCCGCCGACAAAGGCGGCGGGACTGTTATTCTATCCAAGGAATTGTACCAAGAAGAGGTCATGCGCATTTTATGATGATGCAGACATATGGTAAACTAAAGTCAGACCCAGGTAAAGACATCAGATATAGGATGGAACTTCTCTTGCAAGAAGGTCTGGATAGAGGCGTTCTAAATAAAGCTGAGTTTGAGTACCTATCCATGAAATTCACAAGGACACCACATTTTTATGTCCTTCCAAAAGTGCATAAAGATCCAGTTAAACCTCCCGGTAGACCTATAGTAGCCGGCATAGAATCTATAACTAGTCATTTATCTGAGTATGTGGACATGATCCTCCAACCCATTGTACGCGCTATCCTGTCTTATTTAAAAGATACTTTAAATATGCTACAGACATTGAAGGGTCTGGTCTGGCAAGAAGGTGACATCATGGTTACTTGCGATGTCAACGCGCTCTACAGCAATATACCTCATGAGCTTGGTTTGGTGAAACTGGAAGAAGAAATTTCCAGGTCCAATTCACTAGGCAAGGATCAGATGTCCTTTGTTTTAGACAGTGTTAGGTTTATACTGAAAAATAATTACTTTAAATTTGAGGAAGATTTCTACATTCAGTTAGTGGGTATTACAATGGGCACCAAGTTTGCGCCCAGCTACGCCAACCTCTATATGGCAGCTTGGGAGACCTTGTTTGTCTATGGTTCGCGTGGCTGGGCGCAAGGAACCATCCAGACCTACAAGAGGTTCATTGACGATATCTTCTTCATTTGGAGAGGAAAGGAGGAAGATCTGATAACATTTTTGGATAGCCTTAATCAAGTTGAGTGGGGCATTAAACTAGACAACAATTTCAGTACACAGAGGATTAATTTTCTCGATTTAGAAATCTATATAGAGGAGGGCTGTATTAAGTCCAAGACATTCTTCAAAGATGTCGATATGAATACCTACATTGATTATACTAGCTGCCACCATTCCACGTGGCTTAGGGGTGTTCCTAAGGGCCAGTTCACCCGCCTGAGGCGTAATTGTACGGATACAGAAATTTTTGAAGAACAAGTAGACAATATGAAGAAAGATTTTATGGATAAGGGCTATAAAAAAGCAGATTTGGAAAACACAGTTTCTGATATTCGATCGAAAGATCGCGATGATTTATTAAGATACAAACCTAGGATCCAAACGGTAGAGGGTGAAGTCCGCTTTATTTGTGATTTCAATGATAAGGCTGAGAATATCAAAAAAATCTTCAGAAAACACTGGCATGTTCTACTGAATGATGGCGATTTAAAGCAATATATAGGAACAGCACCCAAAATAGTTTTTAGAGGTACTAAGAACATAAAGTCTAGCCTAGTTCACAGTAAGACTATGAAAAAGCCCTCCAAAAAGGATTTTTTTGGACTTAAAGAAGGTTTTTACCAGTGTGGTTCATGTTTTGCCTGTAAATCTACGGATAATAAGAAAAAGTATATAGCCTCCTATTCCAACCAGAGATCTAATAAGATAGTCGGAATAAGAGGTATCTTAAACTGTTGTTCTAAGAATGTAATATATATGTTAGAGTGTCCCTGCGGCCTCAGATACATAGGTCGAACTAAGCGAGCTCTTAATGTTAGAATAAATGAACACGCTAGAAACATTAAGAAAGGATTTGAGAAACATTCAGTTTCTCAACATTTTAAAATCCATCATAGTAGTTCGCCTGTAGGTCTTAAATTCTGGGCTATTAAACAGATTAAAAAGATCGATATTGAAGAGGATGTCATTAATAAATTGGGAAAGGAGGAGATGAGATTGATTTTTGAGAATGGTACGTTGAGCCCAAACGGTCTAAACGACGATTTTGAAATTATACATTTCCTATAGAGACCTTCTTCCACTCTATCGGTATTGAGGTGCTTTATTTGATGGTTTTATCCCCGAAGGGAGGGTACTTAAGCGTATCATTTTATTTTATTTTATTTTATTTTATTTACCTTAACTGTATACATTTTTATGTATACATAAATTAGGACCTTGGTATATCCCCACAATGTGTAACCTCTACTTAGGGGTTTACATTTATATTTTCACCCTAATTAACTCTTCATTAATAAATCCTAGCACTTTAGCTGATCTCATTAACTGTTCAATAATTAGTATTATAACATTACACTCATATAGCGCTATGGTTTCCATATTGAAGGCGATTATAATTAGGATAGATTCATCCATTAATTTTTATCCATCTGGTATGATCATGTTAGTTCTAATATTTTTTATATAGTTCATATAATACTTTAGATATTTTATATGCACAAGTTTTAGCACTAGCACTATATATAATTTGCACTCATTGTAGTGGCACTATAATGGCAATAAATTTTTGTGGATCTTCAGAGGATTCAGTACCCCTTGTGGGTATTGGCATCAGTGTTTTATTAGAACCCATTTATATTATTTCATCGATTCATATTACCATACTAATTTTTACCCTGCCCGTGGTCATTTTTGTTAATGGTTGCTTTAACTTAACATCCTGAACACATACGTTCTAACAACAGTGTTCTAAATGATATTTACTAATGTAATAATATTGGCCTCCTATTGCACTTCTGCACTTATGTTCATAAATAGCACTCACAACGAATAATTCATTTAATAATTTTTATTAATTTTTTATTGAGTATTTAACAACTAGTGATTAATCACTTAACATGGCACTTTTTAGTAGAAGTACAACTCTGTACAATTAGCACAGTTCTTCTTTTTTAATTATTCACACAAGCACTTAAATAGGTAGATAATGTTATAGATTGTGGAATGAACTAAATCCCAGGATTTATTGAGGATGCACTATACACTTTATATAAATAGTTTTTTTCATATTATCATATACAGAACCTTGAATCAAAATTCCAGGACTGACTGAGGATGCACTATACACTTTAGTCATTGCACAATATATTATACGTAGAGTTTTGGCACAAATACGATATTATATCGTTATGTATTAACACACCAGCACTTTTTGCATAAATGACTACAATGTCAACCCATAATATATATATATATATTTTTTTTTTATTATTCGACGCCAATATAGGCAAATTGGACCTACATAAAAACATCTTTTGATGGGTAATGTAACAATTTTAGTTGTATTAATGTTAGGCGAATTCTACTACAATGATCCATAGTAACATATATTTAGCCTTGTCTTTGTACAGGTTCACAAATATAAAGTATGCCTTTATGGCGCTATATCTCCTCCATTAAATAGATTTGGGGAAGGTCAGATTGCTTTTTTATTGTATCTTTAATGTTTTTATAATATTGCTTTTACTTGGTCCCGATTTTGCCTGGGGATAACCGATAGTGCCCTTACATCGGCCCGAAGAAAATCGGAAGTGATTTGATCAATGCGCCTGGAGATTCGGTTAGATCAACTAAGTGGAACGCATTTCACTTCCGGGACCTCTCTTGATACGCAAAATGGAACGCATAACACGATAGAGCGCATGCGCAAGATGGCGACTCCGGCCTCATGCGGTTCAACAACAGTGGATGCACGCTAATTATTGGATTTGGAACATGTGGGGACTTTTTTGGATTGGACTATTTAAGAAACGAACGATAACCAGCCTGTAAACCAGCTGAAGAAGCCAGTACGTCTGGCGAAACGCGTTCTGGTCTCCTGGCTGAGCCAGTATTTTATTTATGTTCAAATAAATTATTTTAATCTTTTTATAAAAAAGTGTCCCCCTGGTGTTCCGGATTTAAAGAGGTGTTTGGGCTTCACCGTATATAAGTCCTGAGGCGTACAAACCAAGAGCTTGGTCTATAGCTCCTGCAAATGTGAGTTGAACAACTATAATATTTATGCCTACTGAATTTTAGAAGATCTATACAAGGAGGTTGTTTTACCTTTCTTCCATGTTCACTGTGCATGAGGTACACTCCATCCATTAAGGTGTGGGTCGCCTTAAGGAACGGAGAAGCAAAAAACACCCGCAAGCCCTGATCCACTTAGAGCCAGTGTCTGGGCTCTTTAATCTGTGAGTGTAACATCACACCTCAGTATATGTATTTGTATATACGTATTTATCCATCAGTACCATCTGCACTATATATTGTTCATTTTCTTTTCCATATGCTCTATACGAACTAAGGGAACCATCACCCACCATTCAGCGACCATCATCGCGCCACCAGATACGTACCATAACAATGTCTACTGCACGCCTGTGTCTATTATTTTTGTTACCCAATCCAAAAAATCAATAAGATTAGTTTGGCATGATCTCTCCTGAGGTAAACCCATGTTGTTTCTGATCCTGTAATCTATGTGTTTTTAGATGTTCAACAATCCTTTCCTTTAACATGGTTTCCATTAATTTTCCCACTACTGACGTAAGACTAACTGGCCTATAGTTCCCAGATTCCTCCTACTACCCTTCTTGTGAATGGGCACAACATTTGCTAATTTCCAGTCTTCTGGGACGACTCCCGTTAGCAAGGATTGGTTAAATAAATCTGTTAACGGTTTTGCTATTACATCACTGAGCTTCTTTTATAATTTAGGGTGGATCCATCAGGCCCCATTGACTTATTTGTCTTTACTTTAGACAGCTGCTGTAGAACCTCTACTCTGTAAACTGATATGTAATTGTCTCGTTAGTGTTTCCTCCTAACTG